>UCOK01006129.1:8853-42362 GCA_900474325.1 Synergus umbraculus | reverse complement strand
CTAGGTATGTAGTGGAATAACTATGTAAAATTTTATCAATTTATCTCTACGCGTTTTCAAGAAATTGCAGGATCGTGACATACATACATACATACATACACACACACACATACATACATCCGGACATTTTTGCAGATGATCATATTAGATATATTGCCCTTGAAATATGTTCAAAAAATCCTTTTTTAGGAAACTGGATTTTGTCACCACTACAAAGCTTCCTCTATGAGGAAGCAATTAGATAACGTAGAAAATTTGTAATTACTGTGTTATTTTCATTTTCATATTGAAAAGTTTCTGATGTGTCAGTATAATTAGAAAGAAAATTGTGGTATAAGATTAAAGGCGAGATCAGATGTACATTGTACAAAGATAGATGGAGACGAACCGAGGTTGCACGCGATGGGCACCTGTAGCCCCGCGAAAGAGAGAAGTGGAAAAAAATTTCACTGTCAGTCTGACGCTCATTCGTGTCACCTTTTCACCATTTCCCATCTACCTTTCTTACGCCTGCTTTCCATCCATCTCGCGTTTCTCTCGCTTTTTCACATTCTTCAACCGCCTGTCTCTCTAGAGAAAGTTCACGACATTTGTTTGTTGGTACAGCGAGCTTACTGACTGAGCAAACAGCATGTACAGCTTGTTCAATAAATATTTCCACTAATAAACATAAGAGATTTTTTGTTAAAATCAGTAACAAAATAAAAATCGTAACAAAATTGCATTTATGCAATTTGGTATATCAAAATCTGTAAGTTTCATGGCGCCCCTTTCAGAATAGAAAATGCCAATATTATTTAGATTTTCGAGATTGTCAGTGAAAACAAAGGATTTGAACTTTAATATCTCTTAAAATTATTCGAAACTTATTGAAATCCCTTAAAATTCGCTGAAATCTTTTTAAATTCTTAAAAAACATCTTTAAATTCCTTAAAATTTCATTATAAAATTTAAATCCCATAAAATGTCATAAATCATTTAAAATCTATTAAAATTCGATGAAATCCTTTAAAATTATATAAGGAACTAAGAAATTCCCTAGAATCTATTAAAATCTCCAAAAATACGTAAGGGATCTTAAAATTCTTGAAAACCTCTTGAAGTTCCATTCAATTTTACAAAATCTTTTATAAATCATAAAAATCTTGTGAGATTCTTTAAAGTTTCAATCAAATCTCTTCACATCATTTTAAAAAAATCCAAATTTCTTTAATTTCTTACAAGCCTTTTAAAATTATTCGAAATTCCTATGAATATCTTAAAATTCAACGAAATTTCCTCAAGTCCTTTTAATTCCTCAAAAAACTTCAAAATCTTTTAAAATTACATAAAGTCTTTTAAAAATCTCTTCAAATATTTCAAAATTCCACGAGGAACTTTAATATCTTTTAAAATTATTGAAAACTTATTGAAATTCCTTACAATTCGCTGAAATCTTTTGAAATTCCTAGAAACATCTTTAAATTCCTTAAAATTTTATCATAAATTCATTTTGTCACAAATTCTTTAGAATCTATTAAAATTCGATGAAATCCTTTAAAATTATATAAGGAACTATGAAATTCTCTAAAATCCATTAAAATCTCTAAATAAAAATTCTTAAAAACAAAAACCTCAAAAAATCCTTAATAAATCAAAAATAATGTTTCAAATTTTTTTTAATTCCAAGAGGAATACACTCGAATCTCCCAATAACGACCTTCCCAATAACAACAATCTCCCAATAACGACCGCATTCCTTTCTCAATAACGACCTGCATGGACCTAACATCTCACTTGATACCACTTCGCATGCGTTACGCTCCGGGATCTGATTGGTTTCTATTAGCGCGCAATTTGAAGTGCTAAAAAATATTATATTATATTCTTTAAATTTTTACAAGCTTCTTAAAATTCGTAACAATTCCACAAGAATATTTATAAACTAATAAAATTTGAATTTCTATAAAATTTTACACAATATTTTATAAAACATAAAAATCTTGTGAGATTCTGGAAAGTTTCAATCAAATCGCTTCAAATCACTTTAAAAAAATCAAAATTTCTTAAAATTCATTTAAGCCTTTTAAAATTCTTCAGAATTACACAAGAATATTTCTAAACTTTTAAAATTTCTGAAAACTCTTAAGTTTCAAGAAATATTTCAGTTAAGTTTCTTAAAATCTTTTATAATTCCATAAAAAACTTTGAAATCCTTTAAAATAAAATGTCTTTTTTTAGCGACTAAGTAGTGCGAAAATTAGTGGTCGCGCAATTGATTTAAACCGCTAAAACATTTGGATTTAATTCTATGATTCACTCGACGCTTTGAAAGGAATGATGAAAGTTTCATAAATAGAAGTTAATGCGTTATATAATGAAAACAATTTTCGAAATCGCATGCCTTTATGTTGGAATTGTGGTTTTCCATCATATGGTCTAACTTTGTGATGTAGCAGTTTATTTCGACGTGGAAAATGTGCATTAGAGGTGGCAGACACACACGTATGGGAGTGCAGCTCATGTAATGTAATGCCGTAAAACATACCAGAGAGTGTACCAACATCCTAGACATGCATACACATTCCATTGCAATTTTGCTGGAAATTGTCGTAAAGAAATACCAAGATGGAAATACTCTCTCCAACGAGACACACCCGACCGGAAACCTGATCCCCCGAAGTATGCACACTACTTCGTAGTGGCAAAAAAGATGAAATACGACGAATCGAAATCAGAGGAAATCGAAAGAATATTCAACTGAAATCCAAGAACCTATCACTTGGTAATGAGAAAAGCAATTCAATCGATATTCAAGGATATTATTTTAAAAAAACTATTCCCGTTTCCCAGAAGAGAACGAAACCTACGTTTTCGTATAGTTTTTCAATTTAGAATATTTCCTATTCGTATATTTTTCTCATTGAGGCAAATATATGCTACCTAGAAAGTTTTCAGACATTGATAGTTTCCCATTTCTTATCGACCTTATGAAGTTTCTTTTGCTGAATTTAAAGAGGGAATTCTATATAATAGTTAATAACACCATTGTAATATAATTAACTTTTTCAGGATCTTCATTTTAAAAGTATGAGATCTAAAATAGCGATAGTCGTAAACAGTTGAGTCCTTGGCTGTAAGAAATATAAGAAGCTAGTACGCAGTCACTTCTTCACTCACTCGCGTTCGTAACTTTATTCTCATGTCTCTCGTTGCAACCGCTGAAGCTTCTCGATTTTCTTTCCTTCTTCAGAAGGTACACCATAAGATACACGGCTTAATGTATTGCAAAAAGCACATTGCAAGCCATAGTACCTGGCAAGGTACATCAGAGAAAATTAAAAAACGGTATTCGTGTCCCCGGATGAACAGCCATCGCGAAATAAAACTTTGAAAAGCTATATAGAAGAAGAAATAAAACCCATGTATAAATTACATTTGGCACACTGAGAAAAAAATACTCGGAAATCAATAAATACACTTTTAAATCAATAAATCTTTTCCAAAAGCAGTATGGAAATGATTAATTCATTGGACTGGTCTCTAAACTTGAATCAGTGAAATTTAACTGATTACCAGTCAAATTCCACTGATTTTCAGTGACTATTTTCTCACGATTTTAATTAGTGAATAATCTACTGGAAATCAGAGAAAAGTCACTGAAATTTCCAGTAATTGTCACTAAACTATTAAAAATTTCAGTGACTTTTACTGATTCTGAGTGAATTTTCACTGATAAAAATCGTGAGAAAAGATTCACTGAAAATCAGTGGAATTTGACTGATTCAATTTTAGAGAGTGAAGTTTCAGAGGTATTTTCTGACGAATTTTTTTGTTTACATTTTTTTATTTACTGATTATTTAGAGTAAACAAAAAAAACAGAATAAATTAGAATTTTTAATTTTTGAATTATAAAAACTTGTAATTGATCCTTGTCTAATTTCAGGAAACTCAAAAAGATTCATACAATTCGTTTAAATTTCGTAAAATCTTTTAAAATTACTCAATATACCATGAAATCTCATTAAATTCTTGATAATCTCATGAAATCTCGTAAAATTCCCATATAAAATCTTAAAATCCCTTCAACATCCTTCAACATCTGGTGAAATTCATTAAAATTACTTATAATTACATAAAATCTCATGGTCACATTATATCCTTTAAAATTACTCAAAATTCCATGAAATTTCGTTAAATTCTTTAAAATTCTTGATAACCCAATATAATCTCACCAAAAAGTTAAAAATTTATGCAAATAAATGTTCTTCAAATTACTTAATATCTTATAAAATATCTTAAAGTTGCTTAAAATTACTTAGAATCTCCCAAAATATCATCAAATCTCATAAAATTACTTAAAATTCCATGCAATTTCGTAAAATCCTTCAACATTTCATAAAATTCGTCTTAATACCGTGAATTCACTTAATATTTCTAAAATCTCAATAAATTACGTAAAGCCTTTTTAAATTCCTTAAAATTATTCAAAGTCCCATTAAATCCCATTAAAGCCCTCAAAATATCTAAAAATCCAATGAAATTTTTGAAAATCCAATGAAATGTCGTAAAATCCCTTGAAATTCTTTGAAAGTTCATCACATTACATGCTTATAATAAAATTCCACAAAATATCATTAAATCCTTTAAAATTACTTAAAATCCAATGAAATCTAGTTAAATACTTTTAAATTCCAGTGAAATATCGCCAATTCGTTTTAAATTTCTTTAGATTCAATTCATTCAATAAAATTATAGCAGTAAATGGTAAAATTTCTCTCTCTAAAACTGAACCAGTCAAATTCCACTGATTTTCAGTGACTCTTTCCTCACGATTTTATTCAGTGAAAATTCACTGAGAATCAGTTAAAAGTCACTGAAATGTTCAGTAATTGTCACTAAACTACTAAAAATTTCAGTGATTTTTCACTTTGACTCAATAAAATATCTGCTTTTGGAAGAGATTTATTGATTCAAAACTATATTTATTGATTTCCGAGTATTTTTTTCTCAGTGCACAAGTAATAAATAAGGAGCTGATGATAAATATTAATTAAGTGATTAATATACTATTGATGATCGATATTTTGAGGTAAAATAGACTCATGGATGTGTTGAGATGTGCAGAATGTATTTGAAATTAGAGCCTTGCATACTTACAGGTGGGAAAGGATATTTAGTTTAGGAGAGAACATTTAACGAGATTCGAAGCGAAGGGCACTTGAGGACGCAGGTGTGCACTTGGTAATGCGAGATGGATACAGGGTTTGTTCTCGTATAGCATGCATCCACTCGATCAAGGCTCTATCATGAGTTGACAGCGACTTACGTATTTGTGTGCTATTGTTGATACACGAACATACACATCGTGCTTCTTGCAGCTTGTATCGTCGATATTTATTATTAGTCAAACTGAAACTGAAGAGATTACTTACCGGATTCCAAAACACTATAACGTGGATTTGACGTGTCGATTGGCAGCATATTTCGCACCCATGATATTATAGGTGCCGGTGATCCAATTGCTGCACAAGATAACAAAGCGTTGTGTCCCATTTCGACAACTTTAGTCGTTGGAGCCTGGGTGATCATCGGAAATCCTTCTGGTAAGCTCTCAGCTGAAACATAAAATATTCACAATTTATCCTTTGAATTGTTTACTTTCTAGATTACATATTGTACTTTTGGACTTGTTTTCAAGATATTTTACGGGATTTGTAAATAAAGCACGCAGAAAGTATTTTTTGAAAAGGTCTATATACACTGAAGTAATTGTTAAAGTTTCTATTAAATATCATAAACCTTTCCATATTTAATTGGGGATCTAATTAAACTTTGGAAAGGTAGTTGCGAAATTAATGTAGAATATTCAGCTACTCCCAGTTCAATATAAATAATGAGGCTTCTCCAGTGCTGGATAAATTTGGCTTTACAAACAAGTTTTATTTAATTTTTTAGATGTGTAACTTTTAGTTTATTACAAAAAGTTTACTTCTCTTTTTTTTTACTACTCTTAGAAGTACTACTCATTTTATGCTTTAATGTCTGATTTTTTGGTGAATTTCTGTATTTTGACACATGTTCGATATTTTAGAGAAAGCATGACGGATGTTTATATTTGCTGAGCGGAAAATTATAGCCATTGGCGTTGCAGAGAATCGATAATATTGAGAGAACGAGAAGGATATTTTGGCGAGGTTCTCCAATCGTCGATTATACATTTGAGATGTCTAGTACATTTTACAACCCTGGGGTAACATTCTGGCGAAGAGTCGCGTCCCATGGTCAGTCCTTTGGGATCTAAAGTTACGGAAAGCCATTGCAACTGTCCATCCTCCGTAGCCTTAGTAGAGAACAGAGACACTCGAGGACAGTTCACTGATATGGATAGATGCGTCTATCGTGCCGAAGTCGAAACTCTGGATTCGAATCAGAATTCAATATCACACGAAACTTTGAGAAAAAGGCTTACGAGCACGAGAAAAAGCACCTTCGGAAAAAAAAGGAAAAAGGTAGAAGTCTCAGCTCGCTTTGCGCTGCCAGATCTTGTTTCGATGAGATCCAAGAAAAAGATGAACCTTCAATATTTGAAAAGAAGGGCGTTGACCTTTAAGAGAATTCCACGTTTTTTATATTTATAAATAAAAATACATAGAAAATGAACAGCAAAATAGATTGTAGTAGTATGTATACGTATATAAATTTTCAAGAGCTGAACTTTGGTGAAATTGGAATTCGATGATATGGAGAAGAAATATTGAAAGTAGAACGCACGACTTGGTGGTTCGACAAGATTTAGGCGCCCTTTGTGAAACTTTCCCTGATGTTTATTCTTCTATTAGAATCACCCAAGTGAAGTTTCCAACTAGACGTGCTTCGAAACATGCATTTTATAACTCTCGGTTTCACTCACGTTTGATTTATCCTCTAAAATACGAACCACTTGAATTGAGTACAGTAACTCGACTTTTTTCTTTCCTCTTCTTGATACATAATTTTCTGAATGGAATTTTCAAATTGTAGACCGATCGAACATGAACGTTAACAATGAAATTTCGCAGTGCTTTTTGGCCTGTACATGGGAAGCTTTTATTTGATCAACTGAGAGAAATGGAATTTTCAGTATTTGACAAAGTAATAATAACAATGGTCCATTGTACCGGGCACCAATTATCTTCTTGTTTCCCATGAAGAAGCCTTTTCTTTCTATTATACAAATTAATTAAATCATTTATATTAATGTTAATTTTTGTCAGGAATTAACTCTAAAGAAAATTGTTAACTTCCTGAATTTGACTATAAACATAAAATTGAACTGTACAGCACATGTAAAAATAAAGGTCCATCATTTGTGTAAATAATTAATCTTCCACAATTCAAGGACTTTAGTAATGTTGTATTGGATCAGAAAAATGCTTTCACGTTGCGAGGAGACAGCTTAAAATTAAAATAAAATTAAAATCACTTAAAATACAGAAGGATCTCTTAAAATTCTTGAAAACCTCTTGAAGTTTCATTAGATTTTACAAAATCTTTTATAAATCATAAATACCTTGTGAGATTCTTTAAAGTTTCAGTCAAATCTCTTCACATCATACTAAAAAAATCAAAATTTCTTTAAATTCTTACAAGCCTTTTAAAATTCTTCAAAATTCCTAAAAATATCTTAAAAATCGACGAAATTTTCTCAAGTTCTTTAAATTCCTCAAAAAACTTCAAAATCTTTTTAAATTCGTAAAAATCAGTGAAATTTCACTGATTCCTAGTAAAATTCCATTAATTCTCAGTGACTGTTTTCTCACGATTTTAATCAGAGAAAAATCTACTGTAGGAGTATGTATATGTATATAAATTTTCAAGAGCTGAACTCTGTTAAAACTTCTGATCCACATAAAGTGGCAGTAAAATGAAAAGTTATTGAAATTTTCAGCAGTTTAGTGACGATTACTGAAAATTTAAGTGAATTTTCACTGATTTTCAGTAGATTTTCACTGAAAAAAATCTTGAAAAGAGAGTCACTGAACATCAGTCAACTTTCACTAATTCAATCTTAGAGAGTTGAAAGTCTTTGAAAAATCATAAAAATCTTGTGAGATTCTTTAAAGTTTCAATCAAATCTCTTCACATCATATAAAAAAATCAAAATTTCTTTTAATTCTTACAAGCCTTTTAAAATTCTTCAAAAACCCTAAAAATCTCTTATATTTCCTACAATTCTTTAAAATTCCATAAAGTCTTTTAAAAATCTCTTCAAATATTGCAAAATTCCCCGAGAAACTTTAATATCTCCTAAAATTATTGAAAACTTATTGAAATCCCTTAAAATTCGCTGAAATCTTTTGAAATTCCTAGAAACATCTTTAAATTCCTTAAAATTTCACTATAATATTTAAAATCCTATAAAATGTCATAAATTCTTTAAAACCTATTAAAATTCGATGAAATCCTTTAAAATTATATAAGGAACTATGAAATTCTCTAAAATCCATTAAAATCTCTAAATAAAACTTCTTAGAAACAAAAAACTCAAAAAATCCTTAATAAATCCAAAATAATGTTTGAAATTTTTTTTAATTCTACGAGAAATATTCGAATTCCGTAAAATAATTTTAAAAATGTCAGAATTTTATTTCATCAACTGAGAGAAATAGAATTTTCAGTATTTGACAAAGTAATAATAACAATGGCCCATTGTGCCGGGCACCAATTATCTTCTTGTTTCCATTGAAGAAGCTATTTCTTTTTATTATAAAAATTAATTAAATCATTTATATTAATGTTAATTTTTATCAGGAATTAACTCTAAAGAAAATTTTTAACTCCTTGAATTTTACTACAGACATAAAATTAAACTGAAAAGCACATATAAAAACAAAGGTTCATAATTTGTGTAAATAATTAATCGTCCACAATTCAAGGACTTTAGTAATATTGTATTGGATCAGAAAAATGCTTTTACGTTGCAAAAATCTAATAAGTTTTACTGATCCAAGCGTGCAGGAGACTATAACAAAAATAAAGCTAGCAACTGATGCTCTGTTAAAACTTCTGATCCAGATAAAGTGGCAGTAAAATGAAAAGTCACGCTGCAATGAAAAAAAAAAAAAGAAAAAAATGGTGACGAAGTCGACATTCTAGAAGGTACCGAGAGGGTGAGGCGTATGACACATTGTGGTCAAGTGTCGTCTAAAAGCCACAAAGGTTCAAAGAGATTGGAAAAGGAAGAGATGGGAAAAGACAGAGAGATTAAGAATAAACGAGATAAGATTTTTTAACTGAAAGAAGAGAGAATTGAGAGAGAAATACGCGAAAGACAAATTCCTTCTGATCGTGGTTACGGGGTTGTACAAACGCCCGCTGAAACGAGGGGTAGCGACTACCGACATTTTGTTGGACAATACTTTCGCCGGCTATTCAAGGTTGTATTGTTTGCGGATTCTACGACAGAAAGGGGGTGAACTGAGGAAGTCTGTGGGCGATTTCTATTGTCGGCACGCGGTGCTCACTGATATAATTGGCGTCGCCCTGCGGATAACGTCGCGATAACCAAAACGATAACGAGCACAAAAGAAACGGCCTTTGACACTCGGAGGAAAACGAAAACAAAGGATAACCAGAAATACGAGCCATCAGATGAAGCTGCCATTTTTTTTATAATTGCGGACCGAGACATTTTTAATGACCGTAGAGAGGCAAAAAATACCGGAAATATTCTCTATATGACCTTTTTTGCTCGAGATTTGTAATGTTTACTATTTGCCTTTCTTGTCGGAAAAATTCCAATTTGGAATGATCGACTATAAACTCATCGTTTCCAATTAGAGGAAAAATAAAGCTTTTGGCTGTAAACTGTATTGATTAGCAATTAAATTCTAACAATTGTATCTTTGGAAGATAGTAATTTTATTATCAAAAAGGAATCAAGTGACTCGTCAAACTTTATTCTGTACTAATTCTAAACACTTCTGTGATTAGATCAAAAGTATGTTCAACATATCTACGGGTGAGTGGAAGTGAAATGAGAAAGTGCAAACTTGCTTTTCGTCTGCAGCAGAAACAGAGAAAATCAGACGAAAGTTAGCTTTATAATGATTTGCAAACAAGGTCTACGTATCGAGAATAAACTTTTCTGCTTCCTTCTGCTGTTTTTTATATCTTAATGAGCATAAATTCCTTCGAATGAATAGCTATTACTGAGTGGTTGTTAGTACATGTTCCCTTTAATAAGATTTCTCAATCTTTCAAAAGTTTTTTGATGTACCAGCCATTATTTGTTTAACAGACTTCATTAATTTCTTTAAGCTCTGTTTTTCAAGAAAATATCTAAATAAAACTTTACACATAATTTGTCACTGATTTAGTGTCAACTGATGTGTAGACTTGATCGGGTCAACAAAAGAAAGAACTGCTGAAAAAACTAAAACACAAAACAATCTGTGAATTGCCATGTTTGACAATATTGCAATTTTCTGCTTCATTGAAAGCGAGTCCTGAGAGACTTAAGGGAAGTGACTTTTTTCATAAAAAGGTTCAACTAAAGAGAGAAGTAATTGCTTTCAATTAGGAGATGAAAGATCGTAAAGTTGTTGAATTAATTACCGAGTCGGTAATAATCTTATTCAACCAACCAAGTGTCATTCATCCAGCTTCCTTGTTAAATAGGGTTAAAATTATAAGGAGGTGCAGTTTATCATCACTAACAACCTTGTTATTGCTGTCTTTCCTTCACAGTCTTCTAAACTACAGATGATAAAACAATTGTGTTACTTTAATTACCAATTTGAGTGAGATTCTTGGCCAATGTGACTAAAAGCAACGACAAACACAAATGTAGTCATTGACGCCAAGGATTCAACAAAAGATTCAACAACCATTTACAAATGTGTGAAGAGTTTGCTCTTATCATACGAATGATATACCCTCTATTCAATTTCGATAATCCTATCAAAAAACAACTCCACCTTTTTTGTCCCCAATTAGACTTTGCTTTCGCGTACGCTATCCTACAATTGCGTTTACGTATGCGTTTTTATTTCGAGTGAGATCAGCTTTATTCCATTTTTATTCATCCCACCCTGAAAAATCGCTTTTTACCATGAACGATTTACCCGACAAGAGGTTTTAAATAATGCAACGATGCACTCTTCAAACTATGCACAATTTATGTATTTTACATTCACATACATGTACGCTCTCACATTACTAAGATTTCCTTCGATACCATGGCAAAAATTGTCAAAATGTGGCGTGAGTCCGACAATTATTTGAATTGGGAATCATGGTTTATAATTCCTGTCATTCCCGATCGTATAAGTTTCCAGTGATATTGAAATTGATGAAGTCAAATCGACACTAATGGAGCTAACCACCGAGTTATGTGTTCATACCGTGAATATTTCAAGCTGACTGAAGAGAAATCTAATTATTAGTATCAACGAGTTTATAACATATATATTTACCAAACTTTAGAAGCTTGTGGTTGAATACTCGACGAATGATTTAAGAGAATGTTGATGACCCTTGATGACCGATTGGATTTCAACTAGTTAGGGCTTAATTCACCGCGAAAATACCCGAAATACCGGATGTCCATTAGTTGGCAAGCTTGTACCCCCCGCATCCCTTCCCTCCACAACCCCTTACCGGTACGTGAATGACTCGGACGTTACACACGCTCGTGCGATTAAAACGCACATCATGCACATGAATACACCAGACCACACACCAACTAGACGAATGGATCACTCTCTACAAGCTTAATGCAACTAACGGAGTCTGACGTTTTCTATTATGCTGCGTTTCGAAATAATTAACTAATGGGCTAATGAATTTATGGTTGATAAAGTTCACCGATTCTGTAATTCAGCTTCGAAGAATTATCCCGAAATTTCTAATTTATATCTAACAAGAATACACGCGCGCATTTACGTTCTTTTTCAATATTATATAATTTATTATATTTTATTTCTCCAATTCTTTAAAATCTATGTTAAACGTCGTGAAAATCTCGAAAAATTCCAAGAAACCTTTGAAAACATGTGAAATTGGTTAAAATTCGTGAACATCTGTTAAAATTTTCAGAAACTTCGAGAATTTCTTTTAAATTCAATGATAACAATTCAAAAGCATTTTTTATCCTTTAAAATCAATTAAAAGTAGTAGAAATATCTTCGAATTCCATGAAATCCTTAAAAATTCAAGAAAAATTTTCAAGCTCATAAATCTTCTGAAATCTACGATCAAATTCATGAAAATCTCTAAAAATTCCTAGAAACCTTTCGAAATTCCATGACAAACTTTAAAATCTCTTAAAATTTACAGAAAAATTCTTGAAATTTTATGGTAACATTTAAAATCTCTTTATATATTTTATATCGATTAAAAATATTAGATAATAGAAATCTTATCAAATTCCACGAAATCTTTTAAAATTCTCACAAAATCATTTAAATATCAGAAAAATCTCACGAAATAACTTAATTTTATTAGCATTGTTAAAATTTCAGGATAATATTTCAAATTCCTTAAAACCTCATAAAACTTTTACAAGGCTTTTAAAATCCATTAAAATATCACGAAATATTCTAAAATCCCATACAATTCTACAAAATCGTTTTAATATCCTAAAAATCTCTTGAATTTCGTAAAAATCGTCAAAAATGCACATAAAAACATTAAAAATCAGTAATCTCTTGAAATTCGTGTTAAAATTAGTAAAAAACTCTAAAAATTTCTGGCAACCTCTTGAATTTCCTTCACATTTAAAATCCCTTAAAATTATTAGATGTATTATCAAATTCCATGAAATTCTTCAAAATTTCACAAAATCTTTTAAATATCAGAAAAATGTCTGCAAACTCTTTAAAATTATTAGAAATATCGAAAAATTGCATAAAGTCCCTCGCAATTTTTAGAAATCTTTTAAAATAAAAATTTTTAATTCCTTGATTATATTTTTGGAGATTCTAAGTAATTTTAAGGGATTCTATGATATTTTATGAGATATTAAGTAATTTTCAGGACTTTTATTTTCAGAAATTTGGTGAGATTTCATTGGATTTTTAAGAATTTAACAACATTGTATAGAATTTTGAGTAATTTTAGAGATTTAATGAGATTTCAAGGGATTTTAAGAAATTTTAAGGAATATCAAGTGATTTTACGAAATTTAAAGGAATTTCACCAGATTTTGAAGGGAGTCAAAGGATCGTTTTAATATTCTAAAAATCTGTTGAATTTCGTAAAAATCACTTAAAAATCGTTCAAAATGCACGTAAAAACCTTCAAAATAATAAATCTCTTGAAATTCTTTCACATTTAAAATCCCTTCAAATTATTAGATAGCTTATCAAATTCCATGAAATCCTTTAAAATTTCACAAAATCTTTTAAAAATCCGACAAATGTCTTGAAACCCTTTAAAATTATTAAAAATATTCAAAAATTACATAAAATCCCTCGTAATAATTTGTAGAAATTTTTTAAAAGAAAAATGTTTAGATTTAAATTAAAATTTTTAGTTCCTTCAAACTCCTTGAAACTCCTTTAAACCATTTTAAATTCCTCAAAATTTCACAAAAACCTTACAAATCGTTTGAATTCGTGTGAAATCTATTTAAAAATTTTTAAAACGCTTGAAAATTTTAATAATTTAAAAATATTTAAAATCCCTTAAAATTGTCTAAAATTTCTTAAAATTGCATAAATTTCATTAAAATTTCACGAAATATCCTGAAATCTCTTAAAATTCTACGAAAATTTTCAAAATCATAAATCTTTAGAAATCCTGTCAAATTCCATGAAATCCTTTAAAATTTCACAAAATCTTTTAATAATCAGAAAAATCTCCTGAAATACTTTTATGTGAATTATTAAAAATCTCATAAAACTCCATCAAATCCATAAAAATTCTATAATATCTTTTAAAAATCGGAAAATTTTTTAAAAACCTTTAAAAAAATTTACAGCTTTTTGAAAATCTGATCAAAGTCATGAAAAATTCTAAAAATTCCCAGAAACTTCTTGAAATTCTTTAAAATTCTACGAAATCATTAAAAAAATTCCATAAAATTCTCTTAAAATTCCTAAATTTTCAATGTATTTCGAGTTTCGACTCAATGATATTTTTAGAATAGAATATAATCTAATTCTTTCTATATATATTTATAATTCACTTCTGGCCACCTCAATCAGTAAAATTCACTGCAATTAATTGCAGTGAAAGTTAAACATTTTCAAGCAAGAACATTTATTTTACAAATTGCTAAAGTAACTGAAAAGGGTGGTTTACAACTTCCCATTTTAATTAACAAGTTGTTCTTTTCGGGTACAATTACCCAATAAAATAAACATTGCCATACGAAACGAATCCTGTAGATTGGAAAATATGTAATGTTATATACTGTTGTTTAATTATATAACATGCAGCGTTTAATTAAATACCATACCACTTCACACATTAGCAACATAATTATAAACTTTCCGAGTTTAGTTGTGAAATTAATTTGAAGAGACGTGTTGTACGCATATTATGTTATTTGTTAATTTGAACTAATGGCACATGTTTGTTATTCAATGTTGACTAAATTTGGTAGAAGAAAAAGTTTTTTTTCGTGGTAAAGGTTTATTTCAGTTGTGGGTGTGTATAGCCTGATTAGCGACAGCCTCGGGTGTGTCTTTCAAGCAGGAAAATATCTGCCCGTTGCCTTTTCTGTTTTCTGATTCTCGTCACGAAACATCTGCGTTCAATATATGGCATCTACGAATAAGAGAAAAGAAATAAAAAGGAAAAAGAGTGCAATGCGAGCTGCACGTCGATACAAATTGAAAATAACGAGGAAGATACAACTAGTTTTAAATTACGGTAACCTAGCCGTAGGTTCTTTCAGGATACGTATAAATATACACATATTTTTAGAGATCTGTAACCTATGAGACACGAACCCACATTTTTCAAGTGAAGACAAGGAAATTCTATCGTAATATATTTTTTACATATTTTCTAGATAGAATTTGCGAGCGAAAATGCAGAAGTTTTAGTATCGTTTCTGATTGATTAAATTAAAAAAGTTTCTTTATTGATTATTGATAATCGTAAAGTGGCAATCAAGAACGCCTTTGAATAAATAATGGGTTGTTAAAAGTCTTTTAATTTATGATCTAATAAATACTGCATTTTATGTATATTGCTCAATCTAGTTTTATAGAAAATTTCTACGCACTAATAGCTGCACATTTCCATCTTTTTATAATCCATTTTTTTTATTATTTATCGTAATTACGAACAGTTTTACAGCATTTCCTCGCACGTCGCTGCTCTTTACGCGGTAATAAACTTCGAATAATTGCTCTGAGTTTCCCGACATTTATTATTATCATTAAAATATAAAATTAACCAACGCCCTCTTGAGATGCAGTCATATTTCATTTAATAGTTTCACCAATATTTGAATAGAACTCTTCAAATCACTTTTTACTTTAGATTTTCTTCATTCTTTGCATTCATTCACTTTGTGAAATTTTTGCAGGTCTCATATATTTTTTAAAAATAATTCCAGCTACATATCCATGAACAAAATTAAAAATTAGTTCGTTGTCAGGAAAATTAATTTTTAAAAAAGCATGGTTGAATATCAGTTGCTGAGATAAAAATTCTGATGGTAATTTCTTGAAGGGCTTTCTCGTTTTTCTTAGATCTACAGTAAACATTTATCCAACGAATGTTGGAAAAATGTTGGATAAGTTCCAGGTTATTATATTCTCTTGAAGGATGAGAATTGAAATGAATTATGCCGTTTGAGGATAGAGAACTTTGCATTACTTTTACGTTTGCAGTGTGTTGACTTTAACACTGAAAAATGTTTACGATAGGTGCTTCCGTATGATTCATGCCGTGATATAAACGCGGCATATTCTCATAGTTTGATGATCCTCAGTGTCATTATTCAATATTCAGATCTCATGTTGGTTCAGGTCTTATTCGTCCCTTGGAATTAGATTATTCTAAACAATGTGAGACGAGTGCGACGAAAGGCCGTTGGGCATGGAATCGGGGGTGAAATCATCGAGATGAAGGCAGGAGGTAGAACAAGTGACTGTATTATCAACGAAAGAGGGAGGTCTGGTTGGTCGGTTTGCCTCCTGGGAACGGAAAAGCTATGACCCGAAAATTTAATTAACGCCTACTACCGAGATACTGTTGTCCATAACTCACCAGCCCAATTGCAGTAGGACATTAAATCTACGACAGTGTGCAGAACGTATAAACGAACCAGAGTTCTGGTGAAATAATAATCGTCATGCTTCTGTGAATTCGTACAAATGGAATTACTTGAAAAAGAAATAAAAGCAGTAGGGCAGTTTTATAAGCACCTTGGATAAACTGAACTTGAATTCTCTTCTAAAAAGATGACTGAGTCGAGGTCGAAATATCGTAACGTCTATTCCGCACTCCTGATTCATTGTGTAAGTATCGATAGTGATTTTCGACAATCGATACTTACCGAATCGTAAGTTCCGCGTGAATTGAATTTGAAATTTTGAATTTGGTTTCGTTAATAATTATTTTGTCACGAGTCTAAACTAGAAATAGGTACATTGAAAATCTAGAAATTTGAAGGGAATTTTATGGAATTTTTTTAAGATTTCATGTCAGATAATGGGATTTTAAATGTTATCGTAGAATTTTAAAGAATTTCAAGAAGTTTCTGGGAATTTTTAGAATTTTTCATGACTAATCGGATTTTAATCGAACTTCAAGGTACTTTTATGACTTTTAAAATATATGTATTTTGTGGGATTCAAAATTTTATAGGGAATTTTATTGAGGAATTTAAAAAGCTTTTTAAGATTTTCAAAAGATTTTGTAGAATTTACAAAGATTTCGTAGGTTTTCGTCAAAATTTAAGGATTTTCAAAAAATATTTCTAATTTATAAAAGATTTTGTAATATTTTTAAGGATTTCATGGAATTTGATGAAATCTTTAATGATTTTAAGAAAATTTAACAGTTGACAAATTTCAACAGGTTGCTAGAAATTTTTAGAGATTTTCAATAATTTTAACATGGATTTCAAGAGAATAATGATTTTGAAGGTTTTTCTGTGAATTTTTAAAGATTTTTAAGTGATTTTTACGAAATTCAAGAGATTTTTAGGATAATAAAACTATTTTGTAGAATTGTATGGGATTTTAGAATATTTCGTGAAATTTTAAGGGATTTTAAAAACATTGTAAGAATTTGATGAGGTCTTAAGGGTATGTGATACTTTACCATAAGAGCAAATTAGTTATACCAATTATACATTCATAATAATAAATATTTTTAGCTAATAAGAGCCAATAAACCTTCGTCTATATGAGGCGAAGGTATGTTGACTCTTATTAGCTAAAAATATTTATTATTATGAATGTATAATTGGTATAATTAATTTGCTCTTATGGTAAAGTATCACATGCCCTGAAATTTTATGAGATTTCTAATAATTTTAAGTGATTTTGAAAGATTTTTCTGATATTTAAATGATTTTTTGAGAATTTTAAAGGATTTCATGGAATTTGATAAGATTTCTATATAATATTTTTAAGCGGTATAAAAGATATAAAGACATTTTAAAGTTTTTCATCGAATTTCAAAAGGTTTCTAAGAATTTTAAGAGATTTTCATGAATTGGAATGTGGATTTCAAAAGAGTTTGAAAATTTTTCTGGAATTTCCCACGTGGAAAGATTCTACAGAATCGGTTCCGTAGAATTTCCATATAGAAATTCCATATAGAAATTCCTCAAAATATTCCACAAGTTTCCGGAAAAACCTTGTAGAATTTCTTTACGAGGAAGTTCGGTTTCCTACAGAAGATTTTGCCTCCCAGGATCTAACTTGGGGGTCTTCGAAGATCCGCACTGCTCCAGGTATCGTAAACCAAACTTCCTCGAGGAAGTCCGGCTTCCTAAGAAAGATTTTGCCCTTTAGAAACTAACTTGGGGGTCCTCGACATTCCACGCTGCTCCAGGTGTTGTAAACCAAACTTCTTCGAGGAAGTCCGGCTTTCTAAGAAAGAATTTGACCTCCCGATTCTAACTGGGGCTCTTCGAAGATCCGCACTGCTCTTGGTATCGTAAACCAAACTTCCTCGAGGAAGTCAGGTTTCCTAAGAAAGATTTTGCCCTTTCGAAACTAACTTGGGGGTCCTCGACATTCCACGTTACTCCGGGTGTCGTAAACCGAACTTCCTCAAGGAAGTCCGGTTTTTTACTGAATATTTTATCCTCCTGGGGTTAACTGGGAGTCATAGAAATTCCACGCTGCTCCAGGTGTCGTAAACCAAACTTCCTCGGGGAAGTCCGGTTTCCTAAGAAATATTTTGCCCTCTGGAAACTAACTTGGGGGTTCTCGACATTCCAAGCTGGTCTAGGTGTCGTAAAGCGAACTTCCTCGAGGAAGTTTGGTTTACGATACCTGGCCCCAGTTAGATTCGGGAGGTCAAATTGTTTCTCAGGAAACCGGACTTCCTCGAGGAAGTTTGGTTTACGACACCTGGTACAGCGTGGAATGTCGAGAACCCCCAAGTTAGTTTCCAGAGGGCAAAATATTTCTTAGGAAACCGGACTTCCTCGAGGAAGTTTGGTTTACGACACCTGGAGCAGCGTGGAATGTCGAGGACCCCCAAGTTAGTTTCGAGAGGGCAAAATCTTTCTTAGGAAGCCGGACTTCCTCGAGGAAGTTTGGTTTATGATACCTGGAGCAGTGCGGATCTTCGAAGACCCCCAAGTTAGATCCTGGGAGGCAAAATCTTCTGTAGAAAACCGAACTTCCTCGTGAAGAAATTCTACAAGGTTTTTCCGAAAACTTGTGGAATATTTTGAGGAATTTCTACTTGGAATTTCTATATGGAAATTCTACGGAACCGATTCCGTAGAATCTTTCCACGTGGGTTTTAAGGATATTATGGGAGATAATGGGATTTTAAATGTTATCGTAAAATTTTAAAGAATTTCAAGAAGTTTCTGGGAATTTTTAGAATTTTTCACGACTTTGATCTGATTTCAATTGGACTTCAAAGTACTTTTATGAATTTTAAAATATGTATTTTGTGGGATTTAAATAAGAAATTTAAAACTTTAAAGAGAATTTTATTGAGGAAAGCTTTTGATGATTTTTAAAAGATTTTGTAGAATTTACAAAAATTTCGAAGGTTTTTGTCAAATTTTAAGGGTTTTCAAAAAATATTTCTAATTTGATGAAATTGTTAACGATTTTAAGAGATTTTAAGAAATTTTGAGAGTTGAGAAATTTCCAGATGTTGCTAGAAATTTTTATAGATTTACACTACTTTTAACATGAATTTCAAGAGGTTAATGATTTTAAAGGTTTTTATGTGAATTTTTAATGATTTTTAAGTGATTTTTACGAAATTCAAGAGATTTTTAGGATGTTGAAACGATTTTGTAGAATTGTATGGGATTTTAGGATATTTCGTGAAATTTTAAGGGATTTTGAAAGCTTTGTAAGAATTTTATGACGTTTTAAGGATTTTGAAATATGATCTTGAAATTTTAAGGAATTTTATGTGATTTCTAATAATTTTAAGTGATTTCGAGAGATTTTTCTGATATTTAAATGATTTTGTGAGAATTTTAAGAAATTAAAAAGTTTGTCATGGAATTTCAAAAGGTTCCTAGGAATTTTTAGAGATTTTCATAAATTTTAACGTTGATTTCAGAAGATTTATGAGTTTGAAAATTTTTCTGGAATTTTTAAGGATTGCATGGAATTTGAAGATATTTCTAATACTGTTAATGGTTTTTGAAGGATATAAAAGAGATTTGAATTGTTATCATTGTATTTAAAAAAATCTCAAGAAGTTTCTGAAAATTATAACAGATGTTCACGAATTTTAACCAATTTCACAGATTTTCAAAGGTTTCTTGGAATTTTTAGAGATTTTCACGAAGTTTAACATAGGTTTTAAGAGATTACAGAAATAAAATATAATAAATTATATAATATAGAAAAAAAACGCAAATGTGCGCGCGGATCGTGCTTGCATTCTTGTAAAATTAAATTCACGCATTTAAGCACGTCACTTGAGAAATGAGCATTCTTCATTGTTAGGGTAGTTGAATCAGTTTGTGCTTGCGTAACAGAGGTGGAAACTTTAGAGATAAGCGGTAACGTGTTTCTAATCAATAAACTTTACGCACCTCGTCAAATTGATCGAGTTGAATTCCTTGAGCTTACCGCAATCTTCACCTCAAAGTTTCTGGTAAGATTGTCCCAGGAAATCGTGAGAAAATTGGATTGACAGTCTTAGCTAACGTTTGAGGTCTTGCCAAAGGAAGATTAAGGGACAAGCTCAGGTAATTTCTGATGTAAATATATATATGTCTCTGATAAAACTTGAAAAGTGCTTCATAGTTTCACCCTTTCAAAATATATAATTTAAATGAACTTTTGAAAGTAAATTAAATTATTACAGCAGAAGTTTCAATTGAATTAAAATAAAGCATTATTATTTTATTTCCGGAACAAGTTTTCCATCACCTATAATTGTGCTCTCTTTTTATTTATATAAAATATTATCTCTTCTACCTAAAAAATGGAAATTACAGGTTTAATATTTCGGATACAGAGTTTTGAAAAGATAATATTCTTCCTTCGCTCAAAGGATGATCCATGACGTGGAAAGTCAAGCAAAAGTGTCAACTATTGAGATTTTTGCAGAGTAGCGTATCACCTAAGGCTAGCATATTGCGATGAGTTGAAAAACAGTGGCCGCTCGGAAAAACGATCGCGGCACGAAAGTATACCCGGAGCACTTTGCCCTTTTTATTATTCATGAAATGAGAGCTGGTGGCTGAAGCTGGAAGGGGGGGGGGCGAAAGCTTCACGCCCCGTGGCGTCGCTAAGTATTCCTAGAGCCACACATTACTTGTTATCAAGAGTTTAGAATAGGATGCACGAAACTGTGTACCAAGTTTTTCAAAATATTTAGACTACAGTAATCAATTTTGCACGGGTATAATGCATTCTTCGAAATGGATCTGAATTGTTAATTTCTTTTTATGGTAGGAAATAACATAAACTTTTCAAATGAAATAATAGTCTGAGGACAGACCTCTTTTTTAGAATTCGTATGGAATAATCCGATTGTGAAATTGATTAGCCTTCAATGAAAAAAACGACACCCGTATTTTGCCGTTTCAATAAAAATATTTCTGAATTCTGAATATTCGGAACAAAACCTAGTCTGTCGAGTAGATAAAACATTCGAGAGATGAAGGTAAATTTTCGGGAAAAGAATATCCAGAAGTCTAAATATATATTAAAAATTATTTTTTAAATGTTAAGAAAATACACTTTCAAATGTGAATATGAGAGTTTTTGAATTTTAAATTAATACGGAAAGAAATCTACTAAAAGCTACCAAAAGCTTCTTCCTAGTGTATTTACTTGAAAATACGGGAGCGAATATTATTATTGAGGACGAATGTATCTCGAAGGTAAAATGTAAGCGAAATATACATCCAGGATGTCGTAAAGTAGTTGGTTTTAGTGCAATGGAAATGCTAGCTTCCGTTTAGGTTTCCATAGTATCCAGATGTAGAGGACTACGAGCTTTTAGTTTCCAGGAAACAGTATAAATCAAAAAAGACAAGAGAAGATGGATGTATACGTAATGCAAATATAATGCGAATCATCTACATTTTTGAGCTGAAAGTAGGGGCTCATAATGTTATGTCGCAGTTGCACGGCAACGATGCAAATAATATTAAAGTTTTCCTTACATTCCTTCAAGTAACAACGAGTTTCTCGAATATGAAAGCAAAATATCAAGTGAAAGTTGAAGTTATATTCTAAAGAAACAAGATTCTTTCTTCTTACGCCCTATGTCATGTATACCTGTAATTAAATATTAAGACTTTCGGAAGAAATTTTCTTTTAAAGAAATGATGAAAAGCCAAGCATTTAATTTGAGTAAATTATAAACGACTTTTCATATTTAACTTAAAGATACTTGGACGTATTGCATTTCAGAGAAGATCCATTTTAATTCAGGATTTATGAAAATGGAGATGCAGCTTTGCCATACGGAGCTAACGAGCTCATAAGGAAAAGTTATGTGTACAGGGGGGCAGTGAAAAACATGTCTGTAAAATCTCTGCAAGCTACATACTGGATTTTTTATTACTTCACAGTAAATGTGAATAAATTACGAATGGAAAGTTATACTAGGAAAATGTCATGCAGAAAAAAAAACAAGTACCAAGCATTTATTTAGTACCGAAGTTTGTTATAAACACGTAAAAAATAAAGTAAAAAATAATGATAGTATTGAAGTGCCTGAGTTGGTGTCATTAAATCAGTTAATACAATAATTTCTTGTTACAATTAGTTACAATACTGTAATTACAGTATTAAAATTGTGATAATTAATTTATGAGTCTACTGAAACTACGCGAACATAGCAAGTATGCCCTTCTGTTAATTGCAGATTTTGACCATTAATATAAATAATTAACTATAGCAACAAATAATTATTATATAATGACGCACTAATGATAGAGACAAAAGCAATGTAGGGAATAATAATTAAAACATATTAATACGATATTTATTGGTTAAAGCATTATTTAAAAAAAAATGGAAACGGAATATAATAAAATAAAATTAAATTTCTTTCTAGCTTGGGGCTGTAAAGCGGTTTATTATTTTTGTTCAAATAATATACGGGTATAATTTTGATTACTTTGGCATTCGGGATGGAAAACCTTTTTTAATTATTTTATGTGATGTTATTTTTAACTACCCTTGGTACTTTTTTTCAAATGTATGGTAAAACTTCCGACAGTCTTTTTTCTGCAAAATAGAGTTTTACATAAAGATTGGAATCAAAATAATAATCTGGGGTTTAGTTTGATTAAAATCAGCATTGCATTCTTTTATCATAAATTTTTAGTTGGTTTTTAACATTATTTTTTTAAAAATTGATTAACTAGGTCTTCACTTCATTTAGGTAATATTTTTAGCGAGGAGTGTTTGAAGGAAATTGTAGAATAGTAATATAGTCCTCTACCATTACTAGAAACTACTTTCATTCTACAGGCATTGCTCCCACTCTGGGTGGTTTTGTTCAACGTGACATATTTTTCGAGGGCTTTGTGTCGAGATCTCGAGCAAAAAAGAAGCGAGAGAGAGGTTTCGGGTCGAAAAGAAGAAAGTTGGAGGTCGAAGAAGGAGAGGGAGAAGGTGCAGAAACACTAGAAAAACTTGCATCACGGTGCATTCTCGTCGTAGGCAACTCCGGTTCTAGACAATCAGAACATCCGATTCAGTGTGCCAGAATAGTTTCTGCACTTCTGGTAAGGTGTCGTCGTCGAAATAAAACCGAATCGCTGTCGTATTTCCTCGTAATAGTCGTAACGATCACGCCCTCCAGAGCTGGAAGAACCAACCTTTTAAAACAATTGCCCACGTCTCGAGCTTCCGTTTAATTCGCTTTTTCGCACTTGTGTTCACGGCTTTAAACCTAATGTTCGAATATAACCTTGAGATTACTACTTAAATTCTACTCTCGCTCAATTTTCAGTGGAAAAAGTGGTGTAAGGTCAGACATGACAGAAACTACACAGAACCCTCAATTTTTAAACGAGATGTCTGATTAAACGTTGAGTTTACTACTTAAAATCTATCGGCAGTAGAAAAAACATACCCAGTCAGACATGTCTGACTTTTTCTTTTTTTCAAGCCCGGCTGGATTTTCTCTGTATTTTTATAATTCGAATAAGTTTTTCTTTTAAAAATCTTGTGTAATAAAATAAATCCATACGAATTGAATGTAATGCTTCATAAGAAGTTAAGACTCTTTTGTCACCACAGGATACAGAGAATACTCCGTTGATAGAGAATCGATTTCTCGAATATGGTCTCAGTGGAGGAAGTCTAACAAAAGTAAATGGAAAAAGTGCAGATCCAATTAAAATAAATCGCGAGAAATCGCATCGTCAAGTCAGAAAAGGAATTTTCTACGAAACACGTGTCTGGGCGTGCAAAAAAAGAAAAATCTTGCCAGAAAATTACTCAGAGGTTCCTCGACAGGTTTTTACTCTTCGAATAGGTTTTTACGATATAAGGGGACAACTTAAATTCCAGGACTCTTATTTCATTCCCATTTTAATTGTTCTTTTGTTTAATTGTTTCATCATCAACTTTTGAGGATGTTGATTGTCTTGAATTTGACTTCTGGTGTTTGCGGAAAAGAAACTGAGGAATATGTGGAAAGAAAGTACAAACATCAGAAAATTACAGCATTTCAGGAATCGTGCTTTGAAGCCTCGTCCCGCATAACCGGGTGCCCGTAGCGGCAATTTTCTGGGGGATGTCTATCTTACATGTTTGCATCATTAGTCTAAAACCACGGCTAAAATCCGACGCTGTCGGGTTGACGTGCCAGCGCAGTAAGACATTACATCTAACCAACCATCCAGCCCCTATCTAGTATAATTTCCACCTCCCCTGCCGGCCCCGATCTCAAGCAAGCCACCCTCATCACCGAACCGAAGACCCACCAGTCCAACGTCTTCCCGGTGCTCTGATAATTAATTTTACGTATCCAGTTTATCAACCGACGTTGAGGGGAAGCGTAAACTTAATCAGGTTCCGTCTAAAATTGGCGGAGATTGTTCAGAATCAGTGCGTCGCGAATTACGTGAACAGATTCATATATTAACAATTTACGATCTTTAGGTAGCGTGAATTCTTCGATTTATAGACAAAATTGGCATAAAATCAATAACTTTTGCAGGTTTATTATCAAAAGAACGAACACGTGCTCCGCGCACGCATTTACGTTCTTTTTCAATATTATATATAATTTATTATATTTTATTTCTCTAATCTCTTAAAATCAATGTTAGATTTAAAAGTATTAGAAATATCTTCAAATTCCATGAAATTCTTAAAAATTCCTTAAAAATTCTTTAAATTTTACGGTAAAATTTAAAATCTCTTTATATCTATTTGATATCAAATTCCATGAAATCCTTCAAAAATTCTCACAAAATTATTTAAATATCAGAAAAATCTTTCGAAATCACTTAAAATTAGTGAAAATCTCTAAAAGTTTCTAGCAACCTCTGGAAATTTCTCATCTTTGAAAATCATTAAAGATTTCATCAAATTCCATGAAATCCTTAAAAGTAATACAAAATCTTGTATAAATTAGAGATATTTTTTGAAAACTCTTAAAATTTGACGAAAACCTTCGAAATCTTTGTAAATTCTACAAAATCTTTTAAAAATCAAAAAAAGCTACTGAAATTCCTTAATAAAATTCCTTATTTAAATCCCAAAAAATACATATTTTAAAAGTCATAAAAGTATCTTGAAGTCCGATTGAAATCTGATCGTGCAAAATTTTAAAAATTCCCAGAAACTTCTTGAAATTCTTTAAAATTCGACGATAGTATTTAAAATCCCATTATCTCCTATGAAATTTTTAAAAATTCCAGAAAAATTTTAAAAATCATGAATTTTCTGAAATCCACATTAAAATTCATGAAAATCTCGAAAAATCCCTAGAAACCTTTTGAAATTCCTTGACAAACTTTAAAATCTTTTTATATCTTCTATATCCCTTAAAAATATTACATAGAAATCTTATTAAATTCCATGAAATCATTTAAAATTATCACAAAATCATTTAAATATCAGAAAAATCTCTCAAAATCACTTAAAATTATTAGAAATCTCATAAAATTCCTTAAAATTTCAGAATAATATTTCAAAATCCTTGAAAACTCATAAAACTCTTACAAATGCTTTTAAAATCCCTTAAAATTTTACGAAATATCCTAAAATCCCATATAATTCTACAAAATCGTTTTAATATCCTATGAATCTCATGAATTTCGTAAAAATCACTAAAAAATCATTAAAAATGCACAGAAAAACTTTATAAAATCATTAATCTCTTGAAATCCATGTTAAAATTAGTGAAAATCTCTTAAAATTCTTGAAACTTTACAGTTACATTTAAAATCTCTTTATATCTTTTACATCCCTTAAAAATATTATATAGAAATCTTATCAAATTCCATGAAATCCTTTAAAATTCTTACAAAATCATTTAAAAATCTCTTGAAATCATTTAAAATTATTAAAAATCTCATAAAATTAGTTAAAAAACCTCTAAAAATTTCTCAAAGCTTAAAATCTCGGAAAATCGTTAAAGATTTCATCAAATTCCACGAAATCCTTAAAAATATTACAAAAGCTTTTATGAATTAGAAATATTTTTTGAAAACCCCTAAAATTTGACGAAAACCTTCGAAATCTTTGTAAATTCTACAAAATATTTTAAAAATTATAAAAAGTTTTTGAAATTTCTCAATAAAATTCCCTATAAAGTTTTTAATTCCTTATTTAAATCCCACAAAATACATATTTTGAAACTCATAAAAGTACTTTGAAGTCCGATTAATATCTGATCAGAGTCGTGAAAAATTCTACGAAAACATTTAAAATCCCATTACCTCCCATGAAATCTTTAAAAATTCTATAAAATTCCCTTAATTAACGAAACCAAATTCAAAATTTCAAATTCAATTCACACTGAATTTAAGATTCTGCAAGTATCAATTGTCGAAAATCACTATCGATACTTATTACACGACGAATCAGGAGTGCAGAATATGCGTTACGATATTTCGACTTGGACTCAATCATCTTTTTAGAATAGAGAAATCATTGGTTTTGCTTGTACATATAACTTGGAGTATAGTCAGAAGTAACTCGCAACATATTTGTTTAAACGACAGGACAGAATAGCTAATTGTTACTTATAACATTTTAGTGGTTTTGCGGAGTGTTTGATACCGAGGGTCGACATTGGAGAGTTGCGCATATTGGCTAGTTTACCTACTACTATCTTCGAAGTATGAGATAGGGAGGGACTTGAAAGGCTACTGCTGGAGTGCAAAGTGAAATAGAGTTATCGTGGTAAAGTGCACGGTAACATAGTTACGGATTCACAAAGCGTCTACCCCTCCGGACCATAACAATGTTGCTTCAGATCGCCCCCACATATCCCAGGAGTGTCAGCCTGCTGATTTGCTGTCCAACAATAGTATCATTTTTTTCTTTCACCATTGAAAACATTTACATACGATCAACAATGCACACCGCTTACCAGAATTTCCTCCTGAATTTTATTTTCCTCCGCAAAAGAATCAGTTTACAACCTTTTGAATAATATTTGAAAGAAGTTTTTGCAAAAAAAATATATATATACAACAAAGAATAAAATGATAAAACATGTTTTTATGAATCGTGAATTTTCCAGACAAGCAGTGCTTCGAATTGATTCGCCTGGGACTAAAAGTTTGCTTTTAACGATCTGGACTTTGGTGGATATTTTTTCTTGTGCAACTGGCGTAGCTTGGGGCATCAGAGCTTCTACTGAAACCAATCCCAGGTGAATATATCACTGGGTCGTCCATCAATCCGGCGTGCGTTGGAATAACAAGAATCCCTAGTTAAATGGCTCTCGTCCATCCGGGCTGCGATGGGCCAAAGCCAGGACCGGCTGATTTATCCTGAGTGGGCTTAAATTAACGTTGGTCGGTGGACCTATAGATCATATCAATCGGCTTCCTGACAGTCTAGGTTTCTGTTGGTAATACAGAGACTCGGTTCCCATATGCAAAGCTGTGCCTTTTCTCTTCGGGACGACTCTGGGTTCGTTGATGCAAGGTTTTCGGGCTCGAAAGCAGTTTGGTCCGGTAGTTGCTTACATTACCATATGAATGGCCGATCGATCCAAGACCCAAGCCACCTCGCAATTCGTGTTACGTAGCCACTGCCGTGACTACTAACAGAGCATCGACAGCTACCGCACTTACAACCCCCAAACTACCCAAATAGCTACCCACAGTCTCCGGCGTTAATCATTATTATTGGCATTCTTCCCTATCCGGGATACCGTTAATCCGTGAAATTCGAGAATCTGCATCACCCCATTCATGTGATATTGCAGTGCTGGAAATGGGTCTACGAGCGTCTTAAGACCGCTGATTCAGAATCGTGAGAAAACAATTTTATTGATTCCAGGGTCGGTAGTTAAAAATAAAAGAAGTGAACGCGGAACTTTTATTAGATCGGTGAATCAAACAAGACCGATAAACGTTCAAACACGCTTCGCCCTACTCTCTTGCAACTTCTACTAAACGAGACGTTTCCCGTTTTCAGGGACCAATCAAAAGTTTCTAGGTATCTCTTGTAGTTTATGCTTTAATATATCGCTTTTCCGTGATCCAGGAAAGGTTAATATTGTAGCTATTGCAGAGTTGGAATGGTTTTAAAAGTCTTACAAAAAGTGTACACAGTCTTTTTACATTCTTGTCAGAGAATGTATTAGATTTGTGTAAAAGTTGATCCCATTTTTTGTCAAATGACCACCTGAACCTGATGTTTTTACCAATTTCTTGAAATTCTTAGAAACATCTTTAAATTCGACGAAATTGCTTCAAATTTTTTTAATATTTCATGAAAACCCTTAGATTTTCACTAAATATTTTTAAATTACGCAAAAAACTTCAAAATCTTTTTAAATTACTAAAAATCTCTTAAAACTTCCTACAATCCTTCAAAGTTCCACAAAGTCTTTTAAAAATCTCTTAAAATATTTCGGAATTCTATACGAGGACGTTTAATATCTTTTCAAATGCCTCAAAATTTCTATAAATTATTGAAAACTTATTGAAATACCTTAAAATTCGCTGGAACTTTTTACATTTCTAGAAACATCTTTAAATTCCTTAAAATTATAAAATTTCACTATATTTAAAATCCTATAAAATGTCATAAATTCTTTAAAATCTATATTCAAATTCCATGAAATCCTTTACAATTTCACAAAATCTTTTACGAATCATAAAAACTTCGTGAAATTCTTTAAAATTCAATAAGGAACTTCGAAATTCCCTAAAACACATGAAAACCTTTGAATAAAAATTTTTAGAAACAAAATCCTCATAAAATCCTTTAAATATCAAAAATAATTTTTGAAATTTTGTTTCATTCCACGAGGAATATTTAAATTCCTTAAATCATTTTAAAAATGTCACAATTTCTTAAAATTTTTGAAAACCTCTTGAAATTCCATAAAATTCTACAAAATCTTTTATAAATCATAAAAATCTCAGATTCTTTGAAATTTCAATAAAACCTTCCCTTAAAATCACTTTAGAAAAATAAAATTTTTTTAAAAATTTTAACAACCTTCTAATAATTCTTGAAAACCTTTTTAATTTCCATAAAATTCTACAAAATCTTTCATACATCATAAAAATCTTCTCAGATTCATTGAAACTTCAATCAAATCCCTTAAAATCACTTTAAAAAAACCAAAATTTCTTTAGATTTTTACAAAATTCTTGAAAACCTCTTTAAATCCCCTAAAATTCTACAAAATCTTTTATAAATCATAAAAATCTTGTTAGATTCTTTTAGATTTCAATCAAATCCCTTAAAATCAGTTTAAAAAAATCAAAATTTCTTAAAACTCTTACAAGCCTTTTTAAAATCCTTGAAAATACGTAAATTCCTCTAAGAATTCTGTAAAATTCTACAAAAACTTTTAAAAATCATAAAAATCTCATGAAATTCTTCAAAATGCCATAAAAATTACTTTAAAAAATACAAAATTTTTAAAATTCGACAAGGAACTTTAAAATTCCTTAAAATCCCTAAACTTTTTTAAAAAATCTCGTATAATCCCTTTAAATTTCTAGAAATCTCTTAAAATCTCTTAAAACAATTGAAAACCTCTTGAAATCAGTAGAAACCCAAAGAATTTTAAAGAATGCCTGGAAATTCTTTATTTTCCTTCGAAATCCATAGAAATTTTCTAAAACGCGAAGCGCGACGTATGTTTATTTGAATGATGTATTTAAAATGCGAAATAAAATTGAAATTTGGACAAAATACCACAGGAAGTTGTACTTTTTGACCCTTGGAATGGGGACCCAGCTGTGAGTGATGGAATCGAAGCTAATAAAAGTCACTCTGTAATGTCCTTAAGCTCGTAACTTCGCAAACAAAAAAAAAATCTCGTGTTTTATTACTTGTCTCTTCAGATTTGTGTCAGACCTGACAGGGGAAGAACTTTGAAAATCAATCGTCTGTCGAATCGTTCAAGGGAGAGAAGCAACTGGATTCTAGAAATGAAAACGAAAGAAAGAAAGAGAGAGAGAGAGAGAGAGAGATAATTCGGCAGGGAAGTTTGTATCACTGACCATCGCGAAAGGATCTGTGTTCAGCAAATATAAAGAGCTATGCTCAGCCAGCCGTTTAGAACAGCGGGAAGAGGATACGAATAAGGGATACGCTTCGAAGAAGAGCTAAGAGGATGCACTCAATATTAGAGAAACCGATACCCTAGCAAGCTCTAAAGAGAACCTACAAAAATACTGTCTGGGCCAGTAACTTTGAGCCAAAAGAGGTGAGGTCGACAACGATTTCATGAAACTAGAAATCTATTTCACTGAAAAATGTCTTAGGAGAATTTGCCTACCAATTATGGAATAGCTACGTCATGCTTATTTTTTTTTTTCAGTGATTACTTTACTAGCTTTTCTAAGAGTTAGTTGGACGTGAGAAAATCAACCTTGATAAGAAAGCGGACTACGGAAGAAATATTGTAGGTATACAACGTTAGTGTAAAATATTCAAGGCAGTCCTTTGAGTTTACTGGAATCGGCCGGAATTAAAAAGAACATTTGCTGTCCACAGGAAACGAGGTCAACAGATTGTCGACTCCAAGCAACCCCTTTCAGGATTTATTATCATTGAGGGAAAACTCTGATCTAAATATTATAAATAAAAAAATAGAGTATAATATTTTGATTATTCCTTCTGAGAATTCATTTTGTCCAATTTTTACTCTGAAATATGTTTATCCACTTTTTACTTTCAGCCACTCAATTAATCACGTTACAATAACGGATACAATATGACAAGTATAGTGAATTTTGCTTGATTATATTTATAGAAGGAATACACTACATTTACAACATGTACAATATTTGAGCAAATGAAGCTACTCACTTTACAGCTATACACAGGATATTTACTTAATTACAAGTAATCCATTAGCGACTAATGCCTGTACCACTTCCGTTAGCTGAGTTCACAGCTCGAGTGCGTTTACCCATTAAATTATTGTTCAAAACAACAGAAGATTACACAATGTTCTTGTTCACGTATTTCTCTTTCTTCTAAATTCATCTTCCTAATGCTGAAGTTTCTGCTGGTATTATTCAAAATTCGTAATTATTAATTAACTAATTCTTTTTTGCTCTAATGGAAAATGAATTTAATACGTCATGTAACGGCCCCCCTTATTAATCAATTTTCTTTTTAAATATACGGTGCCATCCATCGCACAGACCGACAGACAACAGACAGACAGAAAGAAGCAAATAATGTAGAGTAATTAGGTCGAATTCATTAAGCGAACACCTGCCGAGAAACTCGCGTATATACTTTCAATATTTTTTGCCCCACACATTAGTAAATTGGTTTGTCGACAAGACTGATTGGTCGAGGGTCAGGAAGCCAACCGAGGTCGTCAATGTCCTACAATATTATGATTGAATATTCTTTTGAAATTAATTTTTATTCAATAATATCGTAAAAAGTCCACTGTAACTCCCGTTCGAATTTTTGCCTGAATAAAAAAGAATTCACAAATAACGGAAACAGCTTATGAAAACAGGAATGGCTGAGAAAAATGGATTTTTAATATTCATCGACGTCGTAAACAGACTCGATTGGGTGAAACGATTGCCAAGTGATACGACCTTGCAGTCACTTAACGAAAAATACTTTCGTACGGGTTCGATTCGTTTTGCGATGTTTCTGAGATTTTACTGAATGCATAGAATGCATTGTGAATGTACATCAACCCCCAAAGGAGGTACTTGTATCTGCATCTCTTACCTACTACCAATACTATTTCGTGCAACGTCTAGTCAAGATCTTGTACAGACATCGAAGGCTCGTTCTGGCTGGATATCAAACTTTTAGAGTATGCCGATCTTTCGATGGAACGTTGCCTAATGCACTTCCTCTCCTGACGCTGCTTCTCGCTCTTTCGCTATTTCCAAAGCCGTCGAAAATTCGTAAAACTGTTTTCCTATAGTAGAAATTGAATGGCTATTTTTGCCATTTAACGTCATTGAGATTCTTTTAAATTCAATGATAACAATTCAAATCCCTTTTATTTCCTTTAAAATCCATTAAAAGTATTAGAAATAGCTTCAAATTCCATGAAATACTAAAAATTCCAGAAAAAATTTTCAAACTCATAAAGGTTCTGAAATCAACGTTAAAATTCATGAAAATCTCTTAAAATTCTTGAAATTTTACGGTAACATTTAAAATCTGTTAATATTTTTTATATCCCTTACAAATATTACATAGAAAGCTTATCAAATTCAATGAAATCCTTTAAAATTCTCACAAAATCATTTAAATATCAGAAAAATCTCTCGAAATCACTTAAAATTATTAGAAATCTCATAAAATTCCTTAAAAATACTACAAAATATTTTATAAATTAGAAATATTTTTTGAAAATCCTTAAAATTTGACGAAAACCTTCGAAATCGATAACATTTAAAATCCTATTATCTCCCATGAAATTTTTAAAAATTCCAGAAAAATTTTAAAAATCATGAATTTTCTGAAATCCACATTAAAATTCATGAAAATCTCGAAAAATCCCTAGAAACCTTTTGAAATTCCATGACAAACTTTAAAATCTCCTTATATATTATATATCCCTTAATACTATTACATAGAAATCTTATCAAATTCCATGGAATCCTTTAAAATTCTCACAAAATCATTTAAATATCAGAAAAATCTCTCGAAATCACTTAAAATTATTAGAAATCTCATACAAAATCTATTAAAAATCAAAAAAAATTTTTGAAATTCCTACATAAAATTCCCTATGAAGTTTTAAATTCCTTATTTAAATCCCACAAAATACATATTGTATAAAAAGTCATAAAAGCACCTTAAAGTCTGATTGAAATCTGATCAAAGTCATGAAAATCTCTAAAAATTCCTAGAAACCTTTTGAAATTCTATGACAAACTTTAAAATCATTTGATAGCTCTTATATTCCTTAATAATATTACATAGAAATTTTATCAAATTCCATAAAATCCTTTGAATTCTCACAATATAATTTTAATAATTTTAATATCCGAAAAATCTCTTAAATTTCAGAAAAATCACTTAAAAATCGTTAAAAATGCACATAAAAACCTCCAAAATAGTAGAATTTTGAAGAATTTCAAGAAGTTTCTGGGAATTTTTAAAATTTTTCACGACTGATCAGATTTCAATCGACTTCAAGGTACTTTTATGACTTTTAAAATATGTATTTTGTGGGAACTTGAGAAATTTCAAAAGCTTTTTATGATTCTTAAAAGATTTTGTAAAATTTACAAAGATTTCGA
>UCOK01006125.1:0-18393 GCA_900474325.1 Synergus umbraculus | reverse complement strand
TTTTATTAAAAGTTCCTTGCATTTGGCATTTTTCTATTCGTTATTTCAGATCATATAACATTCATTTAACATTTAACATTTTTTCACATTTTACATTTCTTCATATTTTACATTTCTCATAATTCACCTTTCATTTATATCATATTTCACATTCAACTATTTCTAAATTGCCATTATATGTCGGTCATTTTGAACTGCAACAAGTCGTAAAAGTATCTGCAATTAAAAAAAAGGCATTTGCATAATTTTATCGAAGAATTTTTTTGCTAATTTATAACTTTGCAAAAGAGAATTTAGCATCACTCTTCAGTATGCATGTTTGCATCATGCATCAGACTTAACGAAAGTCGAACGAGGGATCCGGAGCCTAGTGCAAGGTTTAGTGTTTGGATAGGCTGTAGATTGCCCTTATCTGCGATCTGGTTCTCCCGGTCGAGCTTTGCTTGAATGGCAAAGAAAGAGCGACTAGAACCGAGTCAGTGAGTAGCTGCTATTCGCCCATAAAATTTACAAGCGAGTCTGCTCAAGTGTTCAGTGTTCATCCTTTATTGATGCGATTCCCTTACATCGAAAATCCTCGAGGGTACCCGATATTGACTGTATTTACGCTTTCGCCGCAGGCAAACTTTTCTCCTCGATGCAAATAACCACTAGCTAATTTCTTATTTCTTTCCAGTGAAGAACCAAGATTCGCGGTTATACGACTCTGATGATGCAAACTCTAAACGCCGTGAGCTAGACGCAACCATGACCAATATGCTCGCAAGCAATGTTACACCGAGCCGATGAGATTATCTTTTTCTACTCTTGAACTACGAACTATGGAGGACAAGTCAACTGTCTTCGAAAATTTATGGAGTCCTCGCGTCTTCTTCAGTTTTATTGTCCATTTATCCGAAGATTTTCAAGGTGGAATTATTTTTTCACTCTACACCCTTAATTCCAATCAAAACATTTTTTTTGAAGGACTGGCAATATTTGTGCAAATAACTCAAGGCTGAAGGGATTTTTTTGATATAAACCAAATCGTAAAACGAATAATTAAAAATGTCAACGTAAATTGACAAAATACTTCATCTTGAGGTGAATCGTCGCCCCCTCACTCTTTTTCCTTGCATCCCTGTTTCACTCCCTATTACCACTCTAGCCCCTCCCAACGCTTACATCCATCCTTATTTCCTATATCCCTCATACAATCCCCTATAACCACTACTTTTAATCACTCAGGAAATTCTCGACCCTACTTCCATATGCCCCTCTTCCCACAACATATACTATTTACCCAATCAAAACGAAGCCCCTCCTTCCAATACACATCCCTTTGTCTATCCTCCCACAATCTAGAACATCCACTCTATATCCGCCACTCTAGAACCTCTACTTCTCCCCTCTCACCCCTTTACCCCTCCCCATCCCATTATATCACCGTAGCCCCTCCCCGCATCTATTTCCACATACTCCCACTTCTCATCCCCTATTGCAATCACTCTTAACAACATAACTCTTCCCCACCCCCTCCCCACCAGTACATCTCTATACCTACCTTTCCTTCTCATCTTTTATCCACTCAATCAAACCCTAGCCCCTCCCCACATATACGACTATCTGACACCACATGTTTTATTCGCCCTCTCAATCCTAAGCCCCTCCCCTTCTTCCCTAAACCCCTTTTCGTATCTTCTTACCACTGTAGTTCCTCCCCGTATTTATATCCCTAATTCTCTATGCCCCTCTCCCAATCCATATATTATTTACCCAATCAAAACGAAGCCTCTCCCCTTATTTTCTATATCCCTCTTAATAACCCCTATAACCACTACTTTTAATCACTCAGTCACTTCCCGACCCTACTTCCCTATGCCCCTCTTCCTGCTCCATATATTGTTCACCCAATCAAAACGAAGCCCTTCCCCTTATTTCCTATATCCCTCTTACCATCCCCTATAACCACTAATTTTAATAATTAAGCCCCTCCCCCTACAGCCCCTCGTCGCATTTCATTACTATCAATATCATATCATATTCAAGGTCATTTGAAGGTCAAACTACAAAAAATTCGGAAAAATAGATATATAGGTTTTTGGCGTCGCTGATTTCGAACCCGAAGTCCGTTGACCTCTAGCATATCAGATTCAAGGTCATTTGAAGGTCAAACTGCAAAAAATCCGATATAAATTTCAGAAAAATACATACATAGGTTTTTGGGGTCACTGATTTCGAACCCGTGGTCCGTTGACCTCTAGCATATCAGATTCAAGGTCATTTGTAGGTCAAACTGCAAAAAATCCAGAAAAATAATGGGGAAGTGAGGGTTATCCGTTTTGGGTGGAATTTACTTATTATTGTTAGTAGATACTGAATAAAATGAAGAGATCGAATTTTGCATGAGCACCCAGTCGATAACGGATAACTCTGTTCTTCAGAAGTCTTGTCCCATAGTCTCGATGACCGTGAGAGCGAGACTTAAACATGCGGTAGTAAGAGTTGAAAGACATGAGATCTCACGTCACCTGATCAGCCAAGTCAATGAAGAGACTTACCTGCATTGTCAATAGTGTGGTGCATGCGGCGGTGATCGAGTACCTTGTCAGTTTCTCTTGTGTACATAGGTGCGTTTGTATATGAGCACGATACAGGGCAGTGTCCAGCTCGCCCACGCGACCGTGGGTGTTCGAGGTGTTGAATAATGCGGGGTTGAATAATGCTTCGACATGAAACTCAAGAGCAGTCGTTATATTACGCGTACACTGTCACATAACTACTCGCGTAACAATATTGCACTTTACATATTATAATTATCTAAAAAAAAGGCCAATACAAGCTCTAAAAGAAGAATTTTGTAAAAGGACAAGATTTCCAATAATTTCGATGGTACAGCAATTAATTAATTGGTACGCGATAATTTACCGCTAACTCAAATATTTGTTTCTGTAAGTTATCTTCTTATCTTCATTTGTGCCACATTGACGCTAAATACTCGTGGCTATGATATAATGACGCGACGAAGAATTTCCGGGATCTTCGGATTCAGAATCAGCCGCAGACAAGTCAATTGTTGTAAATTTTGAATTCCTCAAACGGTATTCTCTGGTAAAGGTCGCCGGGAGAATTTACAGAAATATGTTTCTTCTGAAGGATTTATGCTCAGAAATACTGTCACGATAATTATGCTATTACATCAGATTTATATTAATGACACACATTCGCTTATGCATTGCATATTAAATGAAAGACAATAAAAAAACACAGAAAATGCAGGATCGTTGTATGATTTGAACGTACTTGACACTTTTATACATCAATTAGTAACTTAATTAATTCGTAAAAGTAATAGCCTAAGCTATTTGATGTCGCATAAAATAAACGAGTTTCATCCACTATATTCCTTTATAATAATTTTATCTCCTATCAACATTTATTATCGAAAGTGTCGGGAATTCTTTTATCATTCCCTTTATTTAGATAGAACATCAAAAACAAAACATCATTTGCATAAATCCTTTTTTTTTTTTGTCGTCTTGTCAAAGATACATTTCCAAAGATCGATGCAGAAGCCCGATAACAATTTTTAAATCGAACACGCGCATATAAATATAAATTAAAATATTATCACAGTATAATTGATTGTCGAGCATTCTGTCGTTTTTCATTTTGCAGTGATATATGCACGGCTGGTGCAACTTGTAGTTGGGTCTTTAATTTAATCGATTCGCGTGTGCTGTACGTGCGAGTGAACGAACGATTCAGTAGTTGCGAGAGTTTTATGTCAGACATGAGAAGTAGTAAAAGAGACTGCACAGCTATGCGTTTGCAATACAGATTTCATTTGCGCACTGAATACTGACTGATTCTCCAGGATTAGCATTCTTTTATTTAAACTATTAAATTATCTTCTTTATTACATTGAATCCCCGATCTTATAGCTTTTTCAGACAAGGTCTAAATATATTACTGTTCTAGGAACTCGGTGCAACGGGATTGGTAGAATTGCTTTCGATTATCGATTTTTTACCTATGCTCCGATAATGAAAAATTTTTTAGACGAAATATCGATATAAAGTTTCGATGTCGATTTTTTTTCACCCATTGTGTCGAAAATAATTTTTTAGCATTTTAAACTTCGCGCCAAATAGCAACTAATCAGCTTCACCTGCGCATGCGCGATTATCGCATTAACGATAATCGATATTCCTTTACGATATCGATTTTTCACATCGATGTTATCTTTTCGATGTATCGATGTTTGAAGCATCGATATTTTCCATTCGACGTCCCATCAGTCCATCATAGGATTGGGAATCGATCAGAGGGAATCGATTTCTCCGAAGTCAAGAATCGATTCCGAAAAATCGATTTTCAGGCACCAAGAATCGATTAATCGAAGGAATCGGAATCGAATTTAGGGTTGGGAATCGATCGGTGAGAATCGATCCTTCGATTCCGACGAGATCGTCGATTCCTGGAGTCGATTTCTCCGAAATCAAGAATCGATTCCGAAAAATCGATTGTCAGGCACCAAGAATCGATTATTCGAAGAAATCGGAATCGATTAGGGTTGGGAATCAATCGATAATAATCGATCCTTCGATTCCGACGAGATCATCGATTCCTGGAATCGATCCTTCGAAGAAATCGGAATCGATTTTGGTATCCCTAATAGGGTTGGGAATCGATTCCCAATGCGAATGCGGTTAATATTGGGAACGCGTTAACATTGGGAACGTGTTAATACTGGGACCGTTAATATTGGGACTGTCGAGTGTAATGCATTTACAACTTCATTCCCATTGCATTATTCGATACAGCATTTTAATTTGAGTGACATAACACTTTTAGCGAGCTGTGACGGTGTTTAAATTCACGGTCATGGCTGATCGTGAAGGGGCCTGAAGTGCTGACGAATTATGAGATCCAGCTCAGGACTCAAGTGTCGGCGGACATGCAATGATGCAACGAGGGACGTGCGATTGTAACGAGAGACAGGGGCCCAGAGAGAGAACGTGCGCGTGGGGATGAAAAGTCGTGAAAGTACCGTAACAATGAGTCGTCATGGGAAAGATGGTCCTTCCAAGTGCAACTCCAACTCCAGCACAATCGAATCATACCTTGTTTCTAACCGCGAGATGCACCTTCACGATCCTCAAGACAGATCGGACGTTATGCCTTGATTCATTGCGATTGCTTTGTAGGTCGTTCTTGAGTAACACTGAATTTCTCATGCTCTTCTTCATCATTCTAAGTTCCAGGGTCTAGTCTAAGCCTAGGGCATGGTCAAAGACAGCGGACAGCCACCCCAAGTGGATCGATCATCTCTCAGTCACGAACGACAGAAATGCTCTTTCCATGTTAATCTTGACAGTTCTTCCTCATGCAAAACGAGCCATCCGTTACTTGCACGAAAAATGGCTAGGAAAGACACCATCAAGAAGACCAATTCGCCATTTCTCGCGAATTTGAAGCAAGCTCTTTTTTTAAATTTTTCTTTTCCGCGGTACCGGTACCGATACCGGATCTGTCTTATTAACGTGATAATTATATTACCAGAGATACAAGATAGATTTCTTCGCGAGATTTTGTTGCGAAAAGGGGAAAACAACTTGCGGGTGATGTTAGCATCACAAACTTGATGTTTTACTAATGAGACTCCTTTATGTTAATCGCTCGCGTGCTTACTCGATGCTCAACGTTGAACTCATGAATTTTATCTGTCGGCTTTATCATCTTTGGTGCTTACGGTAAAACCAATTGAGATGTCACACGGAAGGACACAAATGCTTCTGTTTAAGGACGGGATGGATTTGAATAAAAATATGAGGATCAATTATTTATAAATGTCTCTGAAATTGTTCTAACATTTGACGCACGCGACTCGGTATCATCAATCAGTGAAACATTGGAATTCGGTAATTACTGTCATTTAAATTTAGCGAATAAACAGAGACTGTTTGTATTTCTGTGTTTAACGATAGCCGTGACACGTCATTGCGGAAGCGAATTGCTTATTCGGCATTATAATGAGTCTCAGAAGTTTTGTTCGAAAAGTCGTTAGCGGATTCCTTTCGTCGCAGTCATTGAAATCAATTAGACGCTGATGATTTCGTAAGTTTTCAAGTTGTTTATTCTTCAGATTTCAAAAATGACGGATTCACAATTACTTTAGAAATACTTGTATTATCAATTTTATCGAATTGCACTCGGGTACGAGTTGAGATCAGATCGTAGCTTGGAAAATCGAATGAGCGATACAAATGAGAAGCTTTTATCCCCGCTGTCGTAATAACAAAGTGGATGGATGCCGCAATCGTCTTTGCGGTCGATTAGCGACGATTATGCGCGATTAAACGCTCGCAATTACTGCTACCGCGATGAGATGTCCTTGCAAGGATGCAAAGAAGAAAACATCATTCCTGTAAATCCGCTGTCAATGCCTCGTGGTCACTACAAAAAAGATTTGCATTCAAAAAATGCGAGTGCATGAAATTTTATGAAAAGTGAGAATATTAAACCAGCATATACATTACAAGACTTGAAATATGACAGAACTTGAAAAATCATTTATATTCTTTCCCGATAAGCAATAAGTTACCTTCCAGAAGGAAAATGATGATAAATAGCAGTCTGGAATGTTAACAACTCTCTATCAGAAGAGACTCTTTGCTAGGATAGTAATTTAAGTCTAATGCGAATTCAAGGACGTAACATTCTTTTCAGCCCCAAATTTATTACAGAGATTATAGGCGCGATTAAATACTCATTTTTGCATTAATGACTTATCGACTTCGCAGTGTCTCTTAACATGAAACGGGTATCATTAGGTGTTACATCTTTCTCGATGATTTTTATTATCTCATTTTTTATCTTAGAAGCGAAGAGACGAGGCTGCGATTAGCTTTACCTTCGGTTTCTTCCTTTTTAATGTGCAGTACGATAAGGATTGATGATAGTTCTCTGCGGGGTCTCGACTCTTTACCTTGTCGATATATTTGTGAAAAAAAGACTCTTTTCCGGAACTCGTCCTGTGTGATCCAGACTTCGAATAATATTCCATTCTAGAATCTGTAACGAGAAGCGAATTCGACAGATCGATAGATCTCCGGATTACGGATAATTAATAGCCACATGTGCCTCCGATTTGCTGGCCATGTGTCATTGAGTCCCATTCAAGAAAAAATGAAAGAGGCAATGATGTGCACCTGTTAGCGTCGACGTCAGCTTCTACAGGTGTTCACGTTGCGCGTTACATGGGAACCTAGCGGTATTTATTATAGTCTGTATGCATTTCAATTTTACCTTTACAGGGACTAGAGATGAGGCCATTAGGCTCCTCTTAATTATTTCCGAGCTCTGCTTTATATATTCAAATTAGAAAATCTCGATAGAAAACAAATTTTAAAATGTTTTTACCATAAATGTCGTTTAGAATAAATTAAATGTATGCACATGTTTAGTTTGTCTTACAGCTTGAATCTTGATACCTAAATTCTCTCCATGAGAAAGAGCGTGATTAAAAAAGTCTAAATTCCCTGGGAGAGTAGTCGCGCATCGAGTCGGAAAAAATCGCCTTCGCCGTTATAGTAGATATGTAAAGTAGACCGGATATGACACTACTAACTATTACGAAGAATTAAATAAGTATAAAATTATCTCACTCTTCTTAATCCTTGGCCTGGGAATTGCCAAAGGCGATGCCGGTTAGGTGCAACTGTTTTAACACTTTTTCCACAACATATGTGAGCACTCCACACCCATATCGTGCAGATGATCTGAACCCGCGTGCCGTGATATGCATACATAAATTGAGGAGGTGTTGACGGATTATCGGTACAAATAATTAAATACTATGGTTAATGTATCATTTCGCTGGTAACATGTTAATATGATCCTCCTTTCTTTCCAATGTCTTATTTATTGATAATTTCATGCGCTAACGATTCAAAATCAATTATGCGTGCTTTCTCTACTGATAGTGGGTATATCGAGTATTATGATTCGCAATTATTAAGTATTTATTGTGAATACCGTTAGTGTTCACGTTACTTAATGAATCTTTATCACTCTTTCTTACTTAACTCACATTACTGGTTAAAGAGAACATCATAATAGTAGATAGCTTAACATTATGCGTAACATTTTTTTTCTTGGTAATCCGTTATTTTCACAAATGACACACGATTTGTTTACGATTTAGTATTTATCTAAAGAGCTCTTTAGCGTTGTCATTTCCACAAATAAGGACGGTTAGAATTTGTTTACGATTTGGTCTTTGTCCAAATAATTGTTGTTTATTTTCTTGAATTTGAAGGTCCTGGTTATTTAGAGCAGTTTAGAGTAGAGGGATGTGAAGAAGACATATACGTTATATGTATAAGCCTTTAGAATTTGTTTACGATTTAGTCTATATCAAAAAAATTTTTTATTTTGTTGAATTTCCAGGTCCTGGTTATTAAGAGCAGCTTAGAGAAGTTTAGCGGAGAGGGAAGTGAAGAAGACAGATACGTTATGTATAAGCCTTTAGAATTTTGTTTACGATTTGGTCTATATCAAAAAAATTTTTTATTTTGTTGAATTTCCAGGTCCTCGTTATTAAGAGCACTTTAGAGTAGAGGGAAGTCGAGAAGACATATACGTTATATGTATAAGCCTTTAGAATTTGTTTACGATTTGGTCTATATCAAAAAAATTTTTTATTTTGTTGAATTTCCAGGTCCTCGTTATTAAGAGCACTTTAGAGTAGAGGGAAGTCGATAAGACATATACGTTATATGTATAAGCCTTTAGAATTTGTTTACGATTTAGTCTTTGTCTAGACAATTGTTTTTTTTTATGAATTTGCAGTCCTGGTTATTAAAAGCAGTTCAGAGTAGAGGGGAGTGAAGAAGACATATACCTTATATGTATAAGCCTCTAGAATTTGTTTACGATTTGGTCTATATCAAAAAACTTTTTATTTCGTTAAATTTCCAGATCCTTCTTATTAAGAGCAGCTTAGACAAGTTTAGAGTAGAGAGAAGTCAAGACGACATATACATTATGTATAAGCCCCTAGAATTTGTTTACGATTCGGTCTATATCAAAAAAACTTTTTACTTTGTTGAATTTCCAGGTCCTGGTTATTAAGAGCAATTTGGAGAAGTTTAGAGTAGAGGGAAGTAAAGAAGACATATACGTTAGGTATAAGCCGTGTGCGTCGGTGGGTCCAGTAAGTTAAACACAAACTAGACTCTCCAGTGCTGGAAGTGCATAAGCTGCATAAGTAAGAGTAGGTAAGTACATAACTACATACCTACAAGTCCTACATATATCGTTATAGATAGTGCAGGACCTCGTTCGTGGCGCAGAGGTTAAAGCCAGGTCGGTCAGCGCCAGCTAGTTAGTTAGAGACCACATTTATACGCAATGAATTAGCTGGTACGGTTAGACTTATAAGGAACGGGTCACCCACGCCATGTTGTGGCAGCTGGTATTCCAAGTTGCATTGCTCTTCTAGTCCTAGAGTCCTACAATCTTCCACTATCCAACTAGTACCTGGCCTATCCCATCCTGTGCCTATACTGTTAGATCTCTTTACTCGACCCAAGTCCTCTTCCGGGACGAGGAAGAGATGTCCTCGAATATTGAAACACATAATCCTCTTTAACTCGCATATTAAGTCCTAACTTGAAACTTGTGTAAATTCTATTTTATATAAATTCTGTTTAAAATCTTATTCTAATCTCAAGATTATGATTATCATACCAGACACATTAATCTACAAAATTTCAGCTATTCTAGAATCTTAATACGATGTTTGTTCTGTTTACACAATTTGTATATAAAACCGACCATGTAAAGTAGTAGAACCTGCCATTGGCAATTTGTGTCTGAATATAAGCGTCTAATCCATAAATCTGTTCCCGTCACGCTGCTACGTAGATTTCTTCAGTGGCCACCGTAAATGCGATGTGCGGATATAGAAATTCAGAAACTAATAATATTTTTCTCAAATTTGTTATAAAAAGACTGATGTGCTTGCATTAAATCAAATAGTAGGTCTCTTGCAAAAATAAAGATGGTGTTTACCAAGTGATTAGCTGCATCGCCATCTTCGATCCACACATTTTATGACACCTAATTGGCAAATAAATCTTCGCGTAAAGAAAAAAATGAAATGATCGATGCACATTGTAAATTTTAAACGTACTTGCTTCTTCAGTTTTTAAATATACATTTCTCGAATTGCAATTGAAAGGATTATCGCGCAATCTCGTGAATGTCGTAATCATCGACTAGCGAGTGCCCATTACAAATTTAATCCATCGAGAGGTCACGCTGATGCCACTTGAGAACTTCAGAACTGCAGCAGGACTCACTTGCAAATAAAGTGCATCTGTGCCTATTTTTTTTACACATTTTTTACATTCGCATTTTATATGTAATTTCATCTAACATAAGTAGATAATAACGGTACTTGGAGTACAACTGCCTTCGTTGAAATTGCTACCTGTCATTTGTTTACGCATCAATGCAATTAACGACGACATCATCGCTCCGACTCGCCGATTACCCACTTTCAACCGGACAATCGATAAGGATGAGATTTGAAAAAAAAAAAAAAAAGTAATTAACGACGGATCTCCGAGGATCCGTAAACGTGTGTATAACGTCTATAAATAGTAAAGTGAACGATTCGCGATTGACTAATTCACTAGTTTGTTGGGACTATTATCATCATTTGCACTGATTGGAATGTTACTCGGAAATGTCCGATACATAACTCTTCGCGTGAAATATGCAACGAGTATTTTCTAATGAATCGCTCGATTGTAGCGAGTAATTGAATCGCTTGATTTGCAGTAATTATACTAATTCTACAATTGTAATGCATCGTTATTCAATCAGTAAAAATATATACAAATATTATTATTATTATTTTCGTCTTTTATTTAAGGACGCCTTCCAAGAGGTTCAAGGTACCTGAAACAACTTTTTGCCTATAATTCTCATAGGATATTGATCGAGCGCCAAATCCTGGAAGATCTACTCATCGAAGTGGCCTTCAAGGTCGTCATCTTGAACACAAGCGCCGATCATCGGGTGACGTCACTTGCCGTGACCCCTGACCCCCAACTCACCGCTAGGACCGTAAATCCATTACTAATGAAATGCCACGGGACCATATTAACTTTTTCTTATTTACGCTTGCTGTTACCGATCGCACAATAGGATATCGCTAACAAGACGAAAGGTAAACGCTGTGATTGGTTTATGTCCGCTATACCAAACACCTCCCTCCCATCATTTATGTTAAGTCTTTTCAGATTTGTCAGAAGAAGTCGTTTTCGATTTTTATAACTGATTACGTACCATCACGTTTATGAAGATGTCCGCAAACTGTGCGATTTATTTTCACATTAAAATTTATAGAGACCGCGAAAAAAGAGATTATATTAAGAATGATTCAGATCGAAAACATTGCGCAATGTATATCATCCAATCTTCTTTTTATACAGGAAGCTATAGCAGAAACGTATAACGCAAATCTAACCACGAATTTTCAATTTGTCAATTCTTATTTATTATTGAGTCTGAAAAATTCAATCCCATCTCGCCTTGCCTCACGTACTTCGGGTCATCGATCTTGTTGTTGATGATGGACAATGAGTCGCGGTTTCCATCGGTTACCCACTCGTTCCGAAGCATGTCGAACGTCTTTTAATAAAAAAAAAAAAAAAGAAATAATATTTCATGGAATGCGAAATGGGCGTGCGAATGGAACTCCTGCCACTTCAATTGCGACTCCTTCCAAAAGTGAGATTAATGATTTTTTTCGGCATCCTAAGAACCATTTTGTCTTTCTCCCTGATCAACGTCATCAAAATTGAAGCCAATTCGTCTTAATGACGGGGCTTATCCCCTAATTTGCATTTAATTTCGCTTAGCATTTATTTAGCGCCTTTTTATCTTTTACAAAGTATCGAAGACCCCTTCTGGCAGGTTCGACGAGCGAAATTGCCCTGGATGTGGAAAATTAGCTATACAGGTTCTTAACACTTTCCTCTTTCGATACTTCGGCTTATACGCCATTGTCTATGGGCTGATGTACATTGTACAAGTTAATAGATACGAGCGAGGTGGCCGCAGTTCACCGTGAACCTTCCGATCGCCCTCGGTGAAACAGGAACACGATAATTGCACGAGGGTAAGTTATGGCTGGCGGAAATGACGACGCTGAAAAGCCGCGCTTCATATACGCCAGACGAAGCAAGTTGTGCACTTTACTGCGAAACACGCGAACGTTGATGTAGAACTCTTATATGCGTCAAGTACCGAGCTGGGTATTTTACAGAAGGACGCGAAAGAAACTAGAGAGCCATTGACCCATCGCGACGGACTCGAAGGACTGATTGGCTTCGTTAATGGCCGTCATTAACGGTAATGGGTTAGGAGGTGTTGTCGTGATGCTGCTATAACGAGGCTATCTTCCTCCCTTTCGACCCTCTGCTTTACCTTTGCTCATGGCACCATCATACGTTTCTTACTCCAGCCTCTCTCACTCTCACTCTGCTGCAGAAATAACTTTTTGATCCGACTCTGAACCCAGAAAATTACAAAAGGCAAAGGTCGATGCACGCGCAAGGGAGACTTAAAAGACTTTTTTCCATTGCTATTATATTTAAAAACGATGGAAGAAAAAAGAGGAGAATTGTCTTTTTCGTTCCGTTAATGTATATTGACATTGGGCAATGTGCATTAATGCACAAAGTTACGATCGCCGGTGGAGATAAGGATAGATTAAAAAAAGCTTTTTCTCGCTTCCTGCTTACGAAACGATACTTAGCGCTTGCACACGCGCACGCGCGCATTCCTGTGTTACTTTGATTTCATCTCGTTTCTTCTCTTTACGGTACCTGCAAGAATCGCGTTGGCCGAGTACCACCTTTTGGAAATAGTCGACAGCGCATTAGCCGGCGACTATCTTTTTGAAGAATCAAAAACCGTCGAGAAACCGGTATCACTTGGCGTTCGGCGCGCTCGGCCCGCCCGTAGAAGGTGCATGTTGCATGAGTTCGATAACCCTCCGCACGAAATTACTAAAATTGCAGTTCGAGTCAAGTATACACGAGTCTTCTCAGGAAACTTCGTGCGAGTTGCGTGGGTATACTTATGTACTTATAAAGGTCCAAGTGTGAAAGAAATTATTCCTACAAATTGTATTTTTGACTTGTCAAAATTGAGAGAAGAATTTAAACTGCCCTCGTCGATTACCTGAATTTTCAGGTAAAAGAGAAGAATTTGGTCAGTGGTCATCCTAGCATTATTGTTCTTCCTTTCATGATAATTTTATGTTAATGTATCATGACTTAGGAAACGAGAACCTAATGCAAGTACTGAACAATCGGTACCTTTACCGTTAAATCGGACCGACTAAAACGTTAATGAACTTGGATTCTACTCTTGATAAGATAATTTGCCCATCGCGACCGGAAATAAATAAATGTACCATCTTTCTTCAAGAATCCTTCATCTTCGTAACGGTTTGGCGTGAAGAATGTGAGCATCATTGTGAACCCGTCATTGTTTCCTTCCCCGTGAGAATCACGCAACCTGGCGCCTTTCGGTGTTTTTGATAAATCATTACGCCATAACTTCATTAGCTTCGGTATTAATCTACGTCCAAGAAAAAACCCCTATGCATCGAAACTCAAATACGGAAGACTTTGTTTCAGCTCAGATAGGATACCAGAAAAACTGAAGCTAGTTTTTAATCCGAATGGATCAGAACTCTATCCAAATACAGTTAAAATTTAATTATAAATAGGAAAACTTCGTCATTTGATAATAATTTCGAATAATCTTTTCCATTCTAACCATTTTTCTTACGATTTGGTCTATGTCAAAAAAAACTTTTTTTTATCTTCTTCCTGACTTACCTGCGGATTTTTTATAAAGATTAATCATTTAAAATCTGCGTTGCTGATGAATAATCCTTACGATTTGGTCTTTATCAAAAAACCCCTTTTTATGTTCTTCCTCACTTACCTGCGCTGATTGGCTAAATTTCATGCTAAATTCTCTATAATCCCACAAATTTCAGAGTCTTGGATCCAGGTTCAAGCCTCAAAATGCTAATTAGTCACGTACTGGTATAGAGATTGCAAGAGTGCAAGTAGCGGATGGGTAGAAAGAAAAAGATGACAAGTGGTAAGAAAAAGAAGAAGAACAAGAGTCCAGGTGTCTCGATTTCTATATATAGCGATTACAAATGATCGCCGGTAGATAGAGTCGGCAATAAATTCGATAAATCGATGCGTCCAGCGACTAACCGCCCGGCGAGGTCGGCAGTGCGAATATCCGATTGGCCGGCATGTGTGGATTCCTGCGGATGATCTAAGACCGGTGAGATTAATTATTTTGTTGCGTCTAATTAATGTTCAGTCGTTAAAGTCGCAATTACAGAGTCGCGCGCGCTCGCCCTCGAATCGCACCGTGAAACTCGCGACGATCTTATTGCGATTATATCGCAATAAGACCGGCAGAGAGTATAAGCTGGCTTTCCAAGTCTCCAAGATGAATTGGTTATTTCTATTACCAGACCGAAATATCCTGCAGCGATAAAGAAATTATACACTAAACAAAATATCATCGGGGGAACATTTAATTATCATTCAGGCTAATTATAGAGCGAGAGACTATATCAGGGATCGGGAATCTGATCTTTGGAGTGTTAAACAAGCAATTGTAATGATGTAATGATGATAATGGAAGTGTAAAGTGGCACTTTTGATGAGTACTTGGAAGAAATTTTTGGAATTTTCAAAGGGAATGATATATCTCTCTCTCGCGACAAGATTGTAGCCATTGTGAAGTATAGTGCCGTCAAGTAAGAAATACTCAGCAGGGAATTTCTCACAATTGAATCTCTCACTTATATATACGAAATAAAACGAAGCTCGGCGCCTGCGGCGACCACGAATCACTACGATTACTCGGAACCTTGATAGGCAATAGGAATCGGTATAAGGCGTAGAAAGCCGAGTTGCCATAACGAGAGGTTCGATTGTCACGGCTGCAGGTGCTTCTATCGGTTTCGTGCCCGTGACTCTCCGCGGCTGGTTAATTGCACCTACTGGAAAACGGTACATGTGTCCTGAAAAATGTGGCACTTAAACTACCCGTAAATACCTCAGGACCGATAACTAGCCTCAAGACTGAATCACAAGAACCTTGTAATTTTTATCTCGACAAAAAAAGATTCTAAGGTGAATGAAGATTCGAAGGTGTTCAGAGATAATTTCATACAATTACTTTAAGAATCATATAAAAGAGGGAATGTCGCTATATAAATTGTCGCTTAAACGAGTTTCATGACGATATACCAGGTACGCAATATACGCACTCAGGAGCAAAGAACTCAAGTGCGAAGCCCGACCTTCTAAGATCTCATATTACTCGGTTTCAGTGTAATCCGTGGAAGAATTATTAGGTTGACGTCATTCTTGTCAAAAGCAGGATAAATTTTGCTATCGTCTTCGATTTCTTTCCTGGCGATTCAAGTTTGTTTATATCCAATTTGTAACAGTAAAAATATCGTCTTAAAAAAAAAAGACTCGAAGGACATTCACCCTCTAATAACGCACTCAAACTGGATTTTGGATTACTAATATGCGGATCTCATTTCCTTATTGCAGCCAATTCAGGCGCCAAGCGGCTTTTTTCTTCTTAATCTACCTCTGCAAAGAAAGGAGCAGTGTCCAACTCCGTGTCTTTTTTTTTTTTAAATTCTTCTTCTTTTTTTACACTCATCTTCAAATAAAAGCACGTGTTTCTGCTTATAGCCTTTATGTAAGGACCAAGGAGTGAAGGAACCACTTACGGAAGGAGGATAAAGAACATAACACCATTGAATCATCTTCGCAATGAGAAGTCGACTTTATTCTGATGAGTGAAGTCCTCTTAAACATTGGCGGCACCGAGCAAAGTCATCCTCGGGTGTAAAAAGATTCAGCGACCACGATTCGACCCGATTGGCGATCAGTTATTTGAAACTCGGCGGGAGCCTCCAGGACCAGTCAGATCGTGATGCCGATCTCGAGGTTCGAACTGAAATTTGATCTTCTGCTGAATGACTCACGTAATTTAAAAAAGAATATTAGCGACGCAGATATCAGAGATAGAAGTCATTTTTATTTCTGTGATCCTTATTGGAAGGAGGCACAAGTCTGAAGGAGGCAACACTTTCGCGTGCGCGAGATGAACGTAAAGAGCTACTGTAGACCCATCCATCATGCAAATAATGAATCCTGCCGTTACAAGAAAATCTTCAAGATCGTCTCTTCCCATGTACTACATAAGATAATAGCTCACCAAGTCATCATACACCAATAAGTCTCTACATGCCACTTTGCATAATAATATTGAGTGTTTCTTTCACACAAGACCAAACTGATCTGGCAATCATGAATTCAATTGCAGCTACTATTTGCAGAGGTTCAATAATACGGTAGTTACTTATTGCCCATCCATGACACTACTGACTTTTATATTTGCGAAAAGTTCTGACCAGTTTTTGGATTCCAAGAAGAATCATCCTTGTCTTCGCGTGTGAGGTATTAATATACTCATTAAATAAGAAAAAGATTCTATTTCCGTAGATTTAAATTCCCGTGTGATTGATTTATGTGATTTCAAAAACAAAGACTTGTCTTATTTGTTAAAGGCGTTCGTGAACTGCGAGCATAAATAATAGAAGCATTAAATACAACAAGCATTAATATACAAGCATTAAATATCTTTGAAGGATTATTTGTGCAATAAATATAAGGATAAGTGTCTCTGATGATAAAGACCGGATTTCTCTTCAAGGAAGACAAAGCATTTACGCAGGCTTATACATCTGATATTTTGCAATCGGGTGTTGGTTAGATTAATTGCTTCACTCTGAGGACGAGATACCTTGAGATCGTTTGTCACTGTAAACGGGAATTCGGAGCCACAAAGTAGACAGAACTTCACATACGCTGGTTATGCGACGATGAGGGAATTTTAAGTGGAAATAAAACAAGGATGTTCCAGTACGCAGTCGCTCAGTTTCCTGACTGTAGATGCAACTGACCCCGTGATCTTGCACGAGACGAGAGACTTGCACATATTAATCGGGATTTCCTCAAAGAAGCAACACTTAATATGCGTCTAAGAGTTCGGTACGAAAATATAATTATTTCCTTATTACAATACGCATTTAACATCAAGAGCACAAAAACCCTCCCGAAAGTAGGGCACCTCGCTTTAATAAAATAAAGAATAAACGTCATCTGTGGACTGAAAAGTTAATGGATAGAAACTCTTTTTCGAGTCTAGCCATTTTTTTACGATTTGGTCTGTGTCAAAAAACCTTTTTTTTTACGATTTGGTCTACGTCAAAAAACCTTTTTTTATGTACATTCTTGACTTACCTGATTTTTTATATAGCATAAAAAGTAGGGCACCTCGCTTTAATAAAATAAAGAATAAACGTCATCTGTGGACTGAAAAGTTAATGGATAGAAACTCTTTTTCGAGTCTAGCCATTTTTTTACGATTTGGTCTGTGTCAAAAAACCTTTTTTTTTACGATTTGGTCTACGTCAAAAAACCTTTTTTTATGTACATTCTTGACTTACCTGATTTTTTATATAGCATAAAAAGTAGGGCACCTCGCTTTAATAAAATAAAGAATAAACGTCATCTGTGGACTGAAAAGTTAATGGATAGAAACTCTTTTTCGAGTCTAGCCATTTTTTTACGATTTGGTCTGTGTCAAAAAACCTTTTTTTTTACGATTTGGTCTACGTCAAAAAACCTTTTTTTATGTACATTCTTGACTTACCTGATTTTTTATATAGCATAAAAAGTAGGGCACCTCGCTTTAATAAAATAAAGAATAAACGTCATCTGTGGACTGAAAAGTTAATGGATAGAAACTCTTTTTCGAGTCTAGCCATTTTTTTACGATTTGGTCTGTGTCAAAAAACCTTTTTTTTTACGATTTGGTCTACGTCAAAAAACCTTTTTTTATGTACATTCTTGACTTACCTGATTTTTTATATAGCATAAAAAGTAGGGCACCTCGCTTTAATAAAATAAAGAATAAACGTCATCTGTGGACTGAAAAGTTAATGGATAGAAACTCTTTTTCGAGTCTAGCCATTTTTTTACGATTTGGTCTGTGTCAAAAAACCTTTTTTTTTACGATTTGGTCTACGTCAAAAAACCTTTTTTTATGTACATTCTTGACTTACCTGATTTTTTATATAGCATAAAAAGTAGGGCACCTCGCTTTAATAAAATAAAGAATAAACGTCATCTGTGGACTGAAAAGTTAATGGATAGAAACTCTTTTTCGAGTCTAGCCATTTTTTTACGATTTGGTCTGTGT
>UCOK01006124.1:0-29957 GCA_900474325.1 Synergus umbraculus | reverse complement strand
CCTTAACGATATGAGAGATCTTCCAATTAAAATAAAAGGTAAAGAAAAGAAGAAAAAAAATGTAAAGAGATGATATTTGAGTTTAGAGACTGATTTAATGAAAATTTGTGCTGCTTTTAGTTACCAACGTTGACATAGTACTTTTCGCTATACAAAACAAAACCCTAAGTTTCACGCAGTCAAAAGGCCTCGACACCATGATAACAAATGAAACTTGGTCATCACAAGCGACTCACAATTGACTCCGACCCTGCGAAATGCTATTCGTGTCCTATCTTTCCGTTTTACTTCAACGACAAATAAAGGAAGCTGCTCCTCTTTGAATTTAATGTTAAATTACGTCTGCTTTGCCAAATGAAAAAGTCAGATGGCACTTTTTGTTTTAAAATAATAATTAGTAAATTACAACGAGTTAAATTCTAAATGAAGAACCTTGGTGAAAATGAATTTTCTTTGTTACGAAGGACCTCATTTGCATTCTATTAAAATTTAATGAAGAGAATTGTCCAGAGTTTAAGAGCAATTTTTCACAAAGGAAAACTAATTTTCATCACACTGTCATTTTGAGAAAGTTCATCTTGCTTTTGTCTCGAGTGAAGTATCGTTTGCGATAAAACTCGTCAAGATACTAAACTTTCAATTTTCAGAATCACCAAGGGCAATGTGAAAACGAGCTGGGGGTAAAAGGATGATCCAACTTCAGTTTCAATGAGGTTCGAATTCTTGAGAAGGAGCTTTTCTTTGACGATTTTCTCATTTCGGTCTCGTGTGGTGAGAAAAGTAGAAAAGCAATAAAAAAAGGGGGGGGGGGGAGGAGGAGGAGGAGAAAAAGGTTTCGCTTTTTCAATTTCGAAGAGCAATAAAGGAATATAGAAATAACATTTTTTTTTTATAGATCAAGAATTCTTGTAGGTCAAGCTTAAATAACAGTAATTTTAAAATTAGAATTAATCGATATGATAATATTCTATTAAAAAAAAAAAAATGAATGGAGAAAAAAGCCAAAAGAATTTTTTCAAGAAAAAATTCCTTTTTTACGCATCAACTTTAATCAAGTTTCATCAATTCCTCAATCTCACAAACTGCTTACAAAAATGAAAAAATATTATTTTTATGATATTTCATCCGCTGAACTTCATCTCTTGAATTTCCCCAGGGCTCTAAAGGAAATAAGTTGGTTCCGCGTAAATTGTCATGGATTCACAATATTCAGGGTCAGAGAAGGAATTGAAAATTGTACAACTTTTATTGGAAAATGAGTCAAAGTACATTTAAATAAAAAAGGCGTGGCCAAAGGGTACAGTTAAAGAAAAAGGCGTGGCCAAAGGGTAAAGTTAAAGAAAAAGGCGTGGCCTAAGGGTACAGTCAAAGAAAAGGCGTGGTCAAGTGGTACAGTCAAAAAATAAAGGCGTGGCCTAAGGGTACAGTCAAAGAAAAGGCGTGGTCAAGTGGTACAGTCAAAAAATAAAGGCGTGGTCAAGGGTACAGTCAAGAAAAAAGATGCGTGGCCAAAAATTACAGACAAAAAGTTATCACCAACAGTACAGTTAAGGAAAAAAGCTATAATTAAAAAGTACAGACAAAGCCAAAAAATTATAATCAAGAGGTATAGTCTCGTCAAAAAAAAATTTGACCAAAGATTCATTGACTGGAGCTAATAAAAATTGCAGAAATGGAAATTAGTATTACAATTCTTTATTATTAAGAAAATAATAATTTTTTCGAATTATCTGTCTCGCTTTTGACAATTTGCTCTTTTTCTTTCGCTCCCAGTGAATTATTATCACTAAATGCGGATTTTGAAGGCAAAAAATTTATTGAGTCAACCTCGTGGGAAGAAAAATCAAGTTCTGTGTTCCTCAAGTTTCCCGGATCGATTTCAGCAGCTGCGGCTCATAAGAAATAGTGTTCAAAAATATAATTAAATATCAGAAGAACAAAAAAAGTGAGAAGCGATATTTATTTTGGGATGACCTACATATTGGAGGGAAAATATTCGGGGTTCTCGATTTCGAGATTAAATCGGTCAATTCAAGGAGAAAAGTGGTAATCCGGAAAAAATATCAACAGTTTAAAAAAAATTAAAAATGGACAAATAGTTATTTTAAATGATATAAAGTGACTTTTAAACTAATATCGATATTAAAAATAAATAAATAAAAATTTCTCTCTTGTGTTTTATTGATACTTTTAGAATGAATGCAATTTTTACCTTTTTTAAAGAAAATTTTTTAAAGAACAAAGTAAAAGGAAATAATCGACATCTTCAGTGAACTTGAACTCAGAGAGCGTCACGGTCATCGACATTTAACTTCGCGACCCGACGCGTCGGGACGCCTTTCGATCTTGGTGTTCGGCCAGCCGGAAAATAGCAGAATCAATTTTTTAAATTGCAATTGCTATAAAAAATATCAATTTTGTTCAATTGTATGAACTTTTTTAAAAAATTAAGTCACTTTTAACACATTTCAGTCACTTTTAACTCATTAAACAATTTATAATCACTTTTAGCCATTTTGCCATTTTCTTTTGCCATTTTTTGCCATTTTTAAAAACGGTGCAAAACGCCACAAATTTTTTCCCCCAAATTTAAAACCTTTTTTTTCTCACCTGGGAAGCCCTTTTTATACCCGGGGGGTAAAAAAGCCGCAGGTGGCGTAATCGGAGGTGCCGCATCCCAGCAAGGAACGACATCCGGTTGCATTCCACAGGACCCATAACCCGGAAGTTCAAGGACCTTTTGTTGCTTTTCACAACGACGTCGACGTCGTCCATGCGGTCCGAAAGTTTTCACGGCCGCGAGGAAACCAACTCCACTCATTATTTATAATTTAAATGTGATCCTCTCCGAATGGATATTATCCAGGAATAAATAATTTAGGAGTCAGGCCTGGATAAGGAGAAAAACGGAAAAAAGAAAATTGGAGAAATAAACGATCCTAATGGGTGTTTCCGAAGGTTCTTTTCTCTCTGAAAAAGAATATCTCAAATCAAGATCAAAAGATCCTCTTCTTCCACTTAAAACTTTTTTTTTTAATTTGTTTTTTTTTTATTTTCTAAATTTTTTTTATATTTTATTTTATTTTCTATTTTTCTTTTAAATTAAAAGAAAATATTTTCTGACAATTGAGAACACTCACTTTTTAAAAAAAATATTCTCCCTTCGAAAAAGGGTCTCTCCCTTCACTAGAATCCAAAATTTTCAAAAAATTAATTTTTATCAAAAATATATTTGTATTTTTTTTATTTAAAATTAAAAAAAAAACGCAAAAGGTAAATTATATAGGAAAAGGGATGTGAAGGTCCCTACCGGTTCGAAGGACTAGCTCTCGAGAAAATTGGATCGATCACTAGTTGCGCGTGGCCGGGACCCCATTGGCCAAAATCGCGGAAATCGAACTTGGAACACGAGAACGCTCTTTAAGAGAGCGTACCTCGTACTGACGCTGACGGCTGACGGCAAAATCGTCGAAGCTCATGCGCGATGATTATCAAGTGGTACGTTTACGGAAAATACCGAATTTAGTCGAACGGATCCGAATTAAATAGCGCACGCCTTCCATTCTTACATATAAAAAATTCGCGTGCTCAATTTGCAACTGTATATAAATAAAAAAAAATTAATTCACTAATCATCATTCTTCAAAAAAAAAAAAAAATATATTATCCATAATAAATTTTTTTTTCTATTTTAGAAACAAATATAAATTAATAGATTTTAATACAATAAATTAAAAATTATTTTTTTATACAGAAGACCCTTGTATCCAATAAATAAATAAAATAAGTAAAACATAAGTAATATTTTGACATCTTTTAAATTTAATTAGTTACAATTGTGTTCTATTATATAAAAAAAAAATAATTTTTAATTTAATATGTTAAAATGTAGGAATTAAATTTATTACAAAAAAAATTTTTTAATCTGAGGATTTTTCTGAAAACAAAAAAACCCTTTATGTTTATTTTTTGAAAGCTTTTTTCAGTTTCAGGGAGAGTCGTTTACAACCGCAGTTCCTCGGGCGATTTTTCAAGGTCGATGAAAAATGTGATAGGACGGAAGAAGTGAAGGAATGAAGTAGGGAAGGGGTAGAGAGGTGGGAAGGAGAAGGGGGGGGGGAGAGGGAAAGGGAAGAAAGGTGGGTAGAAGGAATGATCGATAGCTCTGATAAACCCGATCCCACAAGATCGTTGGAGACACGCCACGACATTTCCTTTTTCTTACACCCTTTCTTCTTCTCGACTCAAGATAAATGGAGTGCCCCCTCCGTTCTTGACGCCCCCTCCTCTTCCGGGCCAGGAAAATGGGAAGACCCCTCCTCCTCTGTGTACCTACCTTGTTGAGTTTTACCCAGTAACGATCGGTTCCCTTGCCCGGGGTACGAATAGCGGGTAGCACGAGATTCCCTCTACTCTACCCCCCCCCCCCACAACCTTCACTCACTCAGGCTCCCTTCCACCATCTGGATTTTACACCCCTCCCCCTGGAGCTCCGAACCACCCCTTTTTATCCTCAAACTAGACACCCACGCGTCTTTCTCACTGCGAATCAGGACTTTAGCCGAAGCAAAAGTCTAGGTTGTTTTTTATCCTAGCATTTATTTCATGGTCGATGTAATTCGAGGTGATGTTTTCATTTGGGGATGATGTATTATTTATTAGAGGGTCATTCACTTATTTATAGATATTAAACAGTATCAATCCATCAAGTGGATGAGTCTGACCCTTTTTTAAAAATATTTATATTTATAGAAATGTATTTTTATACATTGAAAATAAATTTTTCGTAAGAAAAATTTAATAGAGAAAACCAAGAGATACAGGCGGAAAAAAGGCGTGTTAAAAAGTACAGTCAAGGAAAAAAATCGTGGCTAAATGGTACAGTCAAGGAAAAAAGTCGTGACGATAAAGTACAGTCAAAGAAAAGAGGCATGATACGAAGTACAGTTAAAGGAAAAAGGTCAGTCCAAGCGGTACAGACAATGCAAAAAAGCAGTACAGAAAGTAGGCGTGTTACAGTATAGAAAGTAGGCGTGTTACAGTACAGAAAGGGGACGTGGTTAAAAGCTACAGTCAATGCAAAGAGCGTGGTCAACGGGTACAGTCAATATCAAAATTCGTGCTGAAGGAGAGTACAGTCAAGGAAAAGAGGCATGACCAGTACAGAAAGTAGGCGTGTTACAATACAGAAAGGGGGCGTGGTTAAAAGCTACAGTCGGAGAAAAAGGCGTGGTCAGAAGGTACAGTCAGAGTGAAAAGGGTGTGGCCAAGATATACAGTTAAAGCAAAAAGCGGTACAGACAATGTAAAAAGGCGTGGTTGAGGGTACAGTCAATATCAAAATTCGTGAAGGAGAGTACAGTCAAGACAGAAAGTAGTGACAAAAGGATCAAAAGTGGCAAAAATTCAATATATAAATAATTTTTAACTTTTATACCGATTTAAAAAAATGCTAATCTCTGCCATTTACTATTTTCTCTATATTTCTTATACGCCACTTGTTCATAATCTGCTTTGATGTTTTTATCGTAAAAAATGTTGTGACAATGTTATATCTTAATACGTATTAAAATTATTTATCTACATATCTTCTGAAGTTCACGATAACTCTTTTCTGTGTGAGATACAGTAAAATACAATTTTAATAATAAAAACTGAAACAGATTAGGCGCATAGTAAGTAAATCGAACAATAAAAAATAAAATCTTTGTACATATAATAAAAAAGACGTGACTTAAGCAAGACTTATCTGCAAGTTGGTTAGTATATATAAAGCAATGGATTTTTCCAAAAAATTGTCAGTAGTCGTAAGTTAAGCGTAATTAAAAAAAAAAGATTAAGTGTTCGAAAAATGAAGGTTCTTACTGGCACTCTACTCCTCCAATTCGTGTGTTTCTTAACTTTTGTTCGTAAGTGTAATTGAACAATAAGTAAATATTACGAATGCATATAATATATTTTTATATTTATTATATTTGTAAATTTGCATTATTTAAAATATTTATTTTATTTTTAGAATTAAGTTCACCTTCACGACCTCGTCCGAATCAGCAAAATTTAGCTCCTTCTTATGAGGTAGTAAATAATACCATTCGTTTAACCGGACATAGTATTGGAGGCGAGGCTGTAGTATCAGAAGGATATTTTCTTGGAGTGATACAAAATCTCGAATTTTATCCGGTGGATCCTGATAATCTATATATTCTATTTCACATAAGAAGCCGCCGTCTTGTTCCGGTAAGCCATGCAGAAAGACAACGTCTTGTAAATATCCGTGATGAGATGATTGCGCAGAGTCGTAGAGGTCATTAAAAAATGGACATGTTCATTTCTGATCCGAAGTCACATTAAAATCTTCTCAATAAATAAATAAATAAATAAATAATCAGTTTAAACTTGTTCGTTGTGTTTGTTAATAAAAGTTATAGATGTAGAAGTCAATTGTATCCGAAAAAGTCTTCCAGGTGTTTCTCGTCAATTATATTCTCCCGATAAACTTCGAAAATCTGTTTTTACTATTTTTAATAATAATAAAAGACGTTTACTGTGATCTATATATTTTTCGTTATAAAAAAAAAGAACAGCAAGGTTTCGTCTAAAATTAACTTTTTATAAATGTTTATATCAATAGATTAGGAGCTATTCAAGTACTACGTAAGGTGTATTTCGTTTGTTTAAATAAACATGACAAAAAAAACAGCCGTGAAGTTGAAAAAGACACAAAAACGAAAAACAACTTACGTAATACTTGAATAGCCCCTGTAAAGTATCATGCATAAAAGAAAAATTAAGTGTCATAAATTATAACATTTAAAAACAAAGGAAGATAGTTTTTTAAAGTGAAAAATGGGTACAGTCAAAGCCAAAAGTTTGACAAAAAGGTACAGACATAGGAAAGATATTACCAAGGGGTATAGTAAAGATAAAAAGGCGTGATTAAAAAGTACAGACAAAATATTAAGGCGTGGTCAAGGGATACAGTCAAGGCAATGGGGGCGTGGCCAAGAAGTCCAATAAAAGGAAACAAAGAGGTACAGTCAAAGTAAAGAGGGCGTGGTCAAAGAGTACAGTCAATATCGAAATTCATGGTGAAGGAGTACAGTCAAGACCAAAAGTAGTGAACAAAAGGTACAGTCAAGACAAAAAGGAATGAGCAAAAGGTACAGTCAAGACAAAAAGTAGTGACCAAAAGGTACAGTCAAGACAAAAAGGAATGAGCAAAAGGTACAGTCCAGACAAAAAGTAGTGACCAAAAGGTATAATCAATACAAAAAAGAGTGACCAAAAGGTACAGTCCAGACCAAAAGTAGAGTTCAAAAGGTACAGTCACGACAGAAAGTTGTGAGCAAAGGGTACAGTCAAGGCGTGACCAAGAGGTCCAATAAAAGGAAAAAAAATGAGGTACCGTCAAAGCAAAGAGGGCGTGGTCAAAGAGTACAGTCAATATCAAAATTCGTGGTGAAGGAGTACAGTCAAGGCAAAAAAGAGTGACAAGAGTAAAAGAAAAAAATACCAGACTAAGCGGTACAGTCAATGCAAAAAGGTGTGGTCAAAGGGTACAGTTAATATAAAAATTCATGGTAAAGGAGTACAGGCAATATAAAAATTCATGGTAAAAGAGTACAGTCAAGACAGAAAGTCTTGTCTGTCAGTCAAAGGTAAAGTAAAAAAAAATGAGGAAACTTGGTCGATCTTTCAGGTGAATAAAGTGCAGGGTAGGTGAGTGCTGATGACTTGTGGGGTCGACTTTCACCTGAACTGCGTCACGCGATGCAAGTAATCAGCTCCAAAGCTGGCTAGCGTTCATTCATACGTTTCCTTGCTTCATTCATGTTTACGCTAGGATCTTCGTGGATCTTCGTAAACAACGGTGAACCACGTGATGGGTTTTATTTCTGCACGTGTAGCAAAAATCAAGAAATCTTTATCATGAATTGTTTACGAATTCCCCGAGGCGATGACGTCAATGCAACACGTCGGTGGTTTCGTCGATGTGATGGTAGAGTCGCATCGTCAACGGTTAACGTCACGTCATGTTTCTGTATCGTAACAAAATTGATGACCAACGTCCCCACTATTAATTTATAGCGCTTTACCACTAATACCCAATATTGGACCTGGAGCCGGGCAAGTGTCCATAAACTGTTATGATGCGCGTGCCAACAATTCTAATCAGAAAGTGGCTATCGAGATTTTACCCCAAAATGGGCTAGATTGTGATATTATATTTTTATTACAGTCTTTAAGTACAAGAGCCAAAAGTTTATCCAGTGATTTTCAGGTCTCTATTCTACCATTTTTTGCTTCAGTTGATTTCGAGCTCACCTGTGTTTTTAGAATATTATTTTTTTTTCCTTGGGTTTATTTTGTAAACGTTACGAACCTCAATTTCCCATCGATTTAGCCTCAAGGCTCTTCCCACATACGATTGGCGAAACTGAATTATAAATGACTATCTTTACGTGACACTTTTTTCAAGTTTATTTATTGTTACCGATGTTAAACAAATTAACTTTTTTGTAACTGGAAAATGTAATACATACAAGTTCACTTGAAAGAAAACGAGTAAATATTTAGAAAGGGAAAGTTTGAAGAAATACGAAGGTAGTTCTTGTAATAAATTGTCCGATAAGCTCAGGAGAATTTTCTTGTTCCTCGTATTTGAAAAGAGAATAGAGAGGTATAAGAGGAAAGACGAGATTTATATCAAACGGAAAAATCGGTTTTCGCGAATGACTTTTAGGGGATTCCGGGTACTAGATTCGGTTGAAGGTTCAGCAGGAGGAAGAAGAAGGCTCTGCACGACCTTGACCTCTTTCTGGTCTTCCTCGTGCTTTTGAGCATTTCGCTGGAGCCGTTGCATCGATTTTGAACTATCCTTCCCCGCAGTCACCTCATCCACAGTGTAGAACTCGTGGTTGAACTGGAAATGGGCGGACAATAGATGGAAGGTCGTCGCAACCGTTAAATCATGAACAAACGATATCCGTGGATGAAATACTGCAATACTGGGTCAAGATCCATCCAAGGCCTGAAAATCGTCCGGCGGCATTTTATAAATTATACATAAAAAATTTCAACCCTCTAGCGCATGTACAAGTTGCGGAAGCCAATTTATTTCAGACTCTAAGATTTTAAAAGTTCGGTAAACGTACCGTAATTTCAAGTGCCAAAATTTTGTGGCAGAAAATGATAGAAGGGAGTTCAAAGAACTTTTATAGAAAGTTTCAGCCCTCGGTCATATCCGGAACCCACCCTAATTCAACCCTTAAGATTAAACGTTTTTTTAAAAAATGTTCTGACTTTGATGACTAAAATTTAACGGCAGAAAATAGTAAAATAAAGTGTTTAGAAGTAGTGAAAAAAGTTTCAACCCCTTTGAATATGTTAAAACTACCCTATTTGGACTCATAAAATTAAAAAATTTCGGCAAAACTACCCTAATTTCAAGTGCCAAAATTTTGTGGCAGAAAATGATGGAAGGGAGTCCAAAGAGCTCTTATAGAAAGTTTTACCCCTCGGACATATCCGGAACCCACCCTAATTTAATCCTTAAGATTAAACATTTTTTTAAAAAATGTTCTGACTTTGGTGACTAAAATTTAACGGCAGAAAATAGTACAATACAGTGTTTAGAGCAAGTGAAAAGAGTTTAAACCCTTTTGAATAGATTGAAACTACCCTATTTGGACTCATTAAATTAAAAAAATTCCGCAAAACCACCCTAATTTCAAGTGCCAAAATTTTGTGGCAGAAAATGATAGAAGGGAGTCCAAAGAGCTCTTATAAAAAGTTTCATCCCTCGGACTTATGCGGAACCCACTCTATTTCAACCCTTAAACAAAAAAATTTTTCTTAAAAGTAATCTAGCTTTGGCAATTAAAATTAAACGGCAGAAAATAATACGAATTACTAAAAAAATTTCCTTCACCATTCAACATGGGAAACACCCTATTTCAGCACCTAATATTTAAAAAATTCCGCAAAACTACCCTAATTTTTTGCGCAAAAATTTTGTGGCAGAAAATGATAGAATAAAGCCTAAAGAATTGCCTTAAAAAGTTTCAGCCCTCGGACATCCCCGGAACCCACTTCATTTCAACCCCTAAGATTTCTAAACTTCCTAAAAAGTACCGTAACCCAATTTAAGTTAATTTTTCGGAATTTTTCAAGTCCTAGTATTGAAATTAAAAAAAAAAAACTAATTTGTTTGGCTTAGAATTAACTACGAAAATGGAAATTCAAAACCTCAAGGCTGGTTTTAGGATCAGATATTATGTAAGTCTGAGTGAGTGAATTTCCGAGAGTGCATTTATTTACATCTGTAAACAACGTTTATCTGACTGTTCCCCACCATGACTATCGATTTATTCCAAGTCCACTCGGAAGTACCATCCGCACTTAGAATAGTTTGGCGGTCTAGTTTGCTCGACAAATACGGAAGCAGTTTAAACAAGAATTCACATTTCCATATGGAGGAATTTGAAAACATTTTGAAAATAATTAAAAAAAATTGCAAGAGATTTAAAAAAAGGTTACAAGTGTAAAATAAAAAATATTTTGATTGATTACGCAGTAAATTTTTTTAAAAACGGAAGTGACTTCCTGAAATTCAATAAAATCCACTTTTCACATAAAAATAAAATCAAGGACAGTTCCCGGATTTTATTAAATTCCCGGGCAATATCCGAATTTCCTTAAAAACTTCAATTTTCTCGTCAGATTAGATTTGAAAATTTACATTCGTATCTATTTCCGGATGATTAATCAAATGGATGTGGTTGGAAAGCTGGTTTCAGTGTCGATTAAAACTTTACTTCCATCCAGAACGAGATTGTTCTCGTAATTGGAATTTCAGACTCCTGTCGAAAGAGACGTTTATTTTTATCGACTGTATAGATTTCAATAGAGTGTTTTTGAAATTCTTGGGTGTAGCTTTAATTGAATTTGTTTCGAGATCTCCGTGTAAAAAATCGCACCCTTGTGTCGCCTCGTGTTGGTTTTTGAAAAAATAAACGAAGAAAAGAAAGAAAAAAGAAAGCGTAATAGAGTAAATAAAAAATTCCAATTTGGATCCCAAATATTATTTTCTGGGGAATGGCATTGCCCTCTGATGCAGAAATACCTCATTTGTCGTTCAAGGTTGAACTTGAATAAATATAACTTTTGCAGTGAAAACGATGATTCTACCCGAGTATTTAAAGTCCAACCGGAAAGACCAAAATAGCGATTTGGCATTCGAGTTTTGCGAGTAAATGGTTATTGTTACGGATATTTATAAAATAGTATTTTTTTTTTAATTCTGTTAGGGAAAGTCAGAATGTAAAAGAGAATGTTTAGAAAAATTACTAATTATAAGAAAATATTAATATTAACTTTTAACAATAACAATAATAATAATGATAGATCCATTAAATGATAATTTAAGATAACTTGAATTACATAACTAGATTAGAGGAAGGCCGACAATATAATGTTTCCTCCAGAGGGAGATTATGAATTAACATTTATGTACGGGATGTAACTTTTCAGTGCTTCGCATACCTAGTGGAAGGAGATAATAACTGAACATTATACTCAGAGAACTGCAAGAGCTTAAAACTTGGTAGCACATAGGACATTTAATCTTGCAAAAAAGTTAATTAAAAAGAGGAGGTGTGATAATACTAATAATACGTTACAGAGTCGTTTCCACTCTTGGAATGGGTGTCATTCTTAGCTGAGTCTTTGCTTACCTGCAACAAAAAATTAAATATTCATTATTATCAATATGTACTTTTTCCTTTTTTTATAATACAATTTTTTATTAATTATAATTGTATTCTTTCAGAAATATTCATATAACATCAAAATAAATTCGGAGGGGGCGAGGACTGGAGAAATATGGGAGAAGAATTGGGGAGGGGGTGATGAAGGGAGAAATAGGAGGGGAGGTTTGAGGAGGGGGGGAATGACTTAAAAGGAGGAGGGTCCGAGAGGGGGTATGACTGGGGAAAATAGGGGAGGGGGTAGAGGAGAGGAATAGAACTGAGATAATAGTGGTGAATGGTATGGGAGGGGCAGATAATTGGGAGAAATAGGGGAGGGGGCTAAAGATGGGGAAATGACTGATAAATTAAAGGAAAATGATTAGAGGGGGTAATAACTGAAGAAGTAGGGGTGAATAATAGGGGAGGGGGATTTCTTGAAACAGTAGGGGAGGATGACTGAGAGGGGGCAGACTCGAAAAATAGGGCAGAAGGTTTGGGAAATAGAAGAGAACTGAGAATAGGGGAGGGGGCTTGGGGAGGGGAGGGGGGTTAATTGGGAAAATAGTGGGAGAGGATTGAAGAATTTGAGGAGGATGGGTTGAGGAGGGGGTAAGGGCTGATACAATATAAGAGGAGGGTGAATGGAGGGAAAAAATCGGGGAGGGGCAAATAACTAAGAAAATATGTTATGAGGGTTGGAAGGGTAGATGATTGAGAAAGTATATTTGTTAGGCAGGGGCACAGGATTGAGAAAAATGGTTAGTAGGCTGGAGGAGGGGGCTTGGGAGGAAGAAATTAATTAGGAAGTATGAAAGGTAGACCCAAGAGGGGGAGATGACTGGGGAAGTATATTTGTTGGGGAGGGGCAAACGATTGAGAAAAATGGTTAGTAGGCTTGATGAAGGGGCTTGGGGAGGGGGCTTTGGAGGGGGAAATAAATTAGAAAGTGCGGAATGTAGAGCCAAGAGGGGGAGATGACTGGGAAAGTAGATAATAAGGGTTGGGGAGGGGGCGATGACGAGAAAATAGACAGAGTGGAGAATAGAGAATCAAAATATGATTTATTTCCATTTATGTCTCTATTTATATATCACGTTCTTATAAAAACGTTTTATGTTTCAGTAAGTAACATATTTCAACCGTTTTATAATAATTTAATAGACAAAAGAGGTTTTCCTGGTTTTATTTCTTATTTCTGTATTTCCGGCTCGTAGTCTCTCTAAAGTGAACTTAATGCTCACCAAAGAAGCGACTAAATGTGTTTCAGCGTCTCACGAGCTTGTTCGCAGCACGTACTTTAAAATGTGACGGAATTTTTATTCCAAAGAAAGGAGAGTCTGCAAAGGCGTCTAGAGTTGAATTTCCAGTTTTCTCGTGTCACACTAATATCTAAGAAATTTTAATCGAAAGCATTTACTTGAAAAAGAAGTTTTGGTTGAAAGTTGAACGAGGGAGAAATTGCCTTTTCCGAAATTGATGCAAAGCGGAGTTTGGCACATTTTTTCTAAAGAACGTTTACTCCCGTCAAGTAAAGACGAACTCTCATTGCCCCAAATTCTCGAGGTGCTTTGCAATCCCTCTTTTCAGTCGGATAGTGAATGCTTAGATTATTCATCGACTTGACGGTACAGAGGATAAGAGGGAAGTTAATTTATGAGAAAGCGAGAAATGCAGGAAGGTGAAAACTTGGCTCTTGATTCCTGACAAGTTTTCGAGTTTAATCAGAAAGGAACTTTCAAGTTCGAGGAGAGACGAATTCAAAGTCGTCCTCGACACTTTAAATTGCTTTTATATCCGGAAATTAGCTATTTAAATTTGAATTTTGTAGTCAAGCAAAAATCAAACTGCTATTGCAATATGCAATTTTTAATTAATTAAATTAAAAATTTGATAGGGATAATGGGGAGGGGCGTCTATAATGGGGAGGGGGCATAAATAAAGGGGAGGGGGCATAAATAAAGGGGAGGGGGTAAATATAAAGAGATGTGAAGTTCACTGAGGAAATATGATAAGTGTGTTCAGAGGGGGCATGTCTGGGGAATATAGGGAGGGGGCCATGTGGAACAAGGCTTATAAAATAGGGGATAACGGTTGGAGAGGGGCGGACGACTAAGAAAAGTATGATGGGGAGGGGGGATTAAAATTAGGGGAGGAGGGTTGGTAAGGGAAAAAGGAAACTATTTAAGGTGAATTGGGGAGGAACAGACAGTATATGATTGGAAAAATGGAAAAGGGGAGGGGGTTGCAAGAGAAATAGGATGAGGGGGCTAGGGCTAGAGATATAATGGGAGGGGGCAAAATTTAAAGGTAATATTGGGTGGTGTATGAAACATTCTCGGAGGTAAGAGAGACTAGGGTTAGGGGGAGGGGGCATTGATACATTTTTAAGGCTCACAACTCTAATTGTTCATTTTAATCGCTTTAAATTATTTTTTTTTTACTTTTGAATATATATTTCGTTTATTGCAAAATCTATCTTTGGGGATGAACTTCGTGACCTTGAAAGGTCTTTGAACGCCGCCGACGATTACGACGATCGTTTTCGAGGCGGGAGGAAATATAAAATGGTAGATGAAAAGTAATGTTGGGGGAAAAAAGGGTCGATGGAGGACTCTGGCCTCCAAACTTGAGTTCTGGATGTGATGGAACTCACTGAAGGAAATAAAATGAAGCATTTTTTTTTTGTTTTACCAATCCCAGTTTATTTTTCTAAAATATTCAGCAGTGCAATTTCATTTGTATTGCTTGGTGTGGTTTAGCTTTTCCCGGGGGTTTGATGAATGAAATTGATTAGCATTTCCTCTTGGTGTACCGCGTATGTCAATATTGAGTGTAAATTACATATGCGACACGTTTTATTGCACTCTGAAGGGACTTATTTGAATATGAATCAGATATTGCATGAATAGCAATTACTTTATATTTCATCCCGTCCTTTCATCACGGAAGTAATTCAGATGCTATTTTTTTAAAATAAAGTTTGCAATATGTAGTTTTTTTCTTGCAATCCTAAAACAAATAAATCTTTATTGCTACTGAAATAGAGATAAAATAAATGACATTGCACTGGATATTTTTCCCTCGCTTTTCTGATGTGTAGTCACGTGAAAAACTTTGCTAGTTTGTCCGATTCGTTTCGAATTATTCGCTCTATTACTCACACACATGTTACGAAAACTATCGAAGGTTAAAGGTTGAAAATGAAAGACAAAGGAATGTGAATTCATCAAATTCTCTTCGCATTCCACTTCTCCTCATATGTCGAATTTTTCTGACCAGAAAATGTGGTATTTACATTCCAGTTACATAGATTTTGAAAAGGTTTTATAGACTCCTAGAAAATGTCCGAAAATATTCCTTAATACAGAAATTCTTAAAATGCACGTCCCACGTCGAGTAGTAAATTCTCGAAAAAAGTATATTAGATTTTCAAATTGTCTATAAAGCTTCACCGTATTATTCTAGACGAAAGTTTCAAAACCTTTTCAGATCTTGGATACGTGACTGGCATCTACTCGAACTTTTTTTCTATTCGCAGTTGAAAAGCGTCGAGTTCTTTTGCTTTTTCCTGGCAAAACTCAAGGTCAAGGTTAAAAAAGCCCCAACGAGAAATGTCTGCTTCCTTCAAAGAATTCGTAACTTAATTTTCCACAAACTTCCGATCCCCGATTTTTTCTTGACTTTTTCACCAAGAAAATACTCAGGATATATCGCCAGTCAGAAAATAATAAAAGACATAAGAGTATGTCATTTTCATAAACTTTTTGCCCATTAAATATGAAAGTAATATTGAAAAAGGGAAAATTGACGCTCGACGCTGCAGGAGGTTTCTTCTGGCTATGCTTCCCTGGAGTTTCTTGTTCCGGCAGAGGTGTGGTAATGTCGTTTAAATGACATTTCAGTTGAACTGAAATTCCATTTTCCTTCTACACCATTCGCTTCTTCAGTCGTCTGTTGAAAATGAGAAGGAGAAATGTTCGTTTCTCCCTAGAAAGATAATGACCAAGGGCATCCGATGAATTAGGCATGAAGCGTGGTACACCGAAAATAATTTTTTTTTTTTCAAAGAACAAAAGTTAAACATTCGCAATTATTTAGATAGAATTAAACAGACCTAAATATCCCTACTCACTCCTTCCCAATTCGCTGCATATAAATTTTCAGCTTAATATCATCTAATATTCCCGCTCCCCCTCCCGCCCCTCCCCAACCCCCTCCATCCATCACGCCTCCTTCTCCCCCTCAAGATGCCCCTTGTACTTACCCAATATACACCCCCATTATCTACTCCATTAATTGTCCACAATACCCACAAATTCTCCCCTCCCCCCCTCCCCATCCCTAACGACACCTTCTCCCCCTCAAGATGCCCCTTGTCCTTACACTCTATACAAATCCCATGATCTACTCCATTAATTGTCCCTACATCACTATTGACCTTAAGTTGCCCCTCTTCCATCATAGCCCCTCCCCCAACCATTGGATTTCCCCACTTTTTCATATTAAGTATCCATCCCCCTTTTCTACGCCTTTAGGAAAACGCGAATCCATAATACCCTAAAATACCCCCTTCCATAGTTACTTCGCCCCTCCTACGGCAAAAATTCTCCATTGCCCCCTCTAGAGCCTCTCATTTTTCATATTCTGTATACATTCCCTCTAATACTCTTTTAATGGTCTCCACATCTGTATTACTTTAAAATCCCCCGTTTCACTTACCCCCTCCCCATTCTCCTTCAGACACCCATACCCTTGCCCTTTATTTCTTTCTGTAGTTATCCTTATATCATTATTGACATTATATTGCCAGCACCCCGTCCGAATCTCCTCCCCTCCCCCTCTAGATCCCCTCCCACACCCAACGAATCCGCCCTCTTTTCCGTATTACAAATATATCTTGTATACGTTCTTAATCAAACGCGCACCAATAGTATCCTAATATACCCCCTCCCAAAACCCTTTTTCGCCTCCCCCACAAATTTGCCCCATTCCCTACCCAGAGTTTCGTATAGGAACGTACTAATAATTTTGTTTGGAATTTATACACTGTTTTTTTACAGTTGACCCTCACTTTTTATATCACTGGGATAGAATTAAGAACATAAGGGGAGGAGATGGGGAGGAGGCATACATATAATATTGAAAAGGAGCTTAATATGATCAAGAAAGAGAAATAGTTGTGCACAAGGTAAAAAGTTGGAGAAAATGATTTCAGAGGAGGGGCACAGTATTTCTAGGGAGGGGCTTACACGATATACAGTAAGGGCAAAAGAGTATAGAACGTATTTGAGGGGAACAAGGGGATCAATGTTTGGTGTCAAAAAAATTGCTAAGAAAATAAGGGAGGGAGCTGGGGAGGGGGCTTTAAGTGAAAACGGTGAGACGGATCGGAATATAGAGGGAGATCTGGAAATATTAATGGGATATAGATAATATGACTACTCAAATATTAGGTGGGGAGGGGAGGGGGTATTGGAGAGGCGTGGAAGGGGTTGGGAGGGGGCTTTTAGTGAAAAGGGTGAGGGAGATCTGGAAAGATTAATGGGATATAGTTAACATGACTATATAAATATGAGGTAATGAGGGGAGGGGGTATTGGATGGGCGTGGAGGGAGTTGGGGAGGGGGCTTTAAGTGAAAAATGGGAGAGGGACTGGAATATCGAGGGAGATCTGGAAAGCTTAATGAGACATAGATGACTAAATAAGAGGTGGGGAGGGGCGCGGAGGGGGATGGGGAGGGGGCAATCGGTATAAATCTTGATTTTATAATTCTATCATTCTTCTTCACCTAGAAACTCTTTACTTCTAGAAAAAAAACTTTATTCTTCAGAGAATTAAATCCAATTTTATTTAGTATACGGAACTCGGCGACCTCGTAAAGAATCCTTTAGCTTTACGCCAGCTGGAGCTCATAAAGAAACGTAACATCGAGCCAATTCACTGCTAGTGAGAACTGGAACATGAGTCGCGATTAAACCTCGGGGTTATCTTCACGGTCTTCGAATTTTCCTTTGAGAAATATTTTAACTCAACGCTCTATGTATATAGGTATAGATTTTGTGGTCGCTTCTATGGAAAAAAATTCCCTGGGTCGGAATTCCTTTTTTTTTTGTCAGGGTCGCATTTTTTTTTTTTTTTTTTGAAGTCAAGGAATTTAATTTTCGCTGAAGTTTCTGAAAAAGCTAATTAAAAATTTTATCAAACATCCAATTAAAGACCTAATTTCAGTGATAAAGGACACCTTGTAAATTACTGGTAGAAACAGGAATTCTCTGCTTGATATTTTTTTTTTTTTCTGAACACGGCGAAAGCATGTGGCGTGAATTTATAAGAGATTTGCAGCACATGTTACGTCGCTGGAAAAAAAAAAAGTTGAAGAGAAGTTTTATTGAATTTTACTGGAAGGATTACCACACTTTTTTTATTACCACTTTTAATGGAATATGAAATGAGAAAATATACGATGTGGATGAGATTGCGATTTGGAAAAGTTTCAGTTTTGAGATTTCAAGGTGATATTGTGATCAAATTTTTTAGCCCAGTCAAGCTCTATTTCCATAATTAAAGCGACCAGGAGCAATCACATAAATCTCCATCATGGTCGACGGAAATTGATTGGAATGCAAATTATTTTGGCCTCAGCAGATGACTACACTTGGACATAAAATGAAACGTAATGATCACATCAATAACAGACGGTTAGAATCTGATAAATCCAGGACGTATTCAGTATTCATAATATACAAGTGGCAACGAGTCGCGTTAATTTATCCGAATAAATATGAAGGGGTAAAAAAATAGCGAACAAAATGAATCCTTCAATTGGAACATTGAAAAAGTGCTTCATTTGATCAAATTTAATAAAAAAAGATGTTTGGAGAATTTATTGAGTATATTTCAGTCGACTGGACTTTACCTTGAATTCAATTGACCATCGAAAATAATAATTTTGAAAAGCTGACGTTGATCAGATATGCTCGTGGATTTATTGATGTGATCAAAGCTATTGTTTTCAAATATTTGAAATTTGTGTAGGGAAATTTAACGCACTTTCCACATTGCAGAGATTTAATAATTAATTCCGGATCCCGCTGCGGCATAGCTATATTGATTTCGACGCTCATAAGCAACCCTTCCCACACTGGGGCTTGTGCCAAAATATCGCTGTATAAAAGATACCTTACACGTTTAACATGGAAATTTGACAGATCACTTCGAATTCTATTATCTCCGTGTCGTTACGTTTAATTGATATATTTTTAATATAAAATATAAACGATATTAACTTCAAAAAATACAATTTTTTTGTAACTTATATTTTTTCTTGAAAACCATTATTTTTCAGAAAAAAAATTGTGAAAAAAAAATCAAAAAAACATCGACCCCCTTTGAAGGACCCTCAATTATTTCAACTTCGAGGGGTCGAGAGGAAAAAGAGGTATGACTTAATATCAGACCCAGCTTAGTCACACTTTTATATTTTTCTAGGATTTCTTCTTCAATTGTATTGTTTTATATAATAATTTGGAAAAAAGGTTGGGGTGTGACCGAGCATAAGTCACACCCCAATTCACCAGACATACCCCAACATTTTTTCAGACGCTCCTTCAATTATTCATTTTTATATGAAGGGTTATAAAGGAGGGGCGTGACCAATCACTAAGTATATTATTAGGGGTGCTAAAAACTGTTGGGGTGTGACCGAACATACCCGTTTAGTCACACCCCAACATAAATTTTCAGAGTCTGAAAATATTTCGCTAGGGGGTTGAAAACGAGTTGGGGTGTGACCGCATGCAACGCTTTTGGCAGTCATACCCCAAACCATCTTAGACACCCTTCAATTAGTCACTTTTTATATGAAGGATTATAAAGGATTAGGGGGTGTGATCGAGGACCAGTCATGCCCCAATTGGCCAATCATATCCACTTTTTCACATACCTTCTTCAATTATTCATTTTATATGAATGATTATAAAGGAGGGGTGGGACCGATCACTAAATATATTAGGGGTAATAAAAAATGCTTGGAGTGTGACCGAAACATCAGTCACGCCCCGACATGCATTTTTAGATTTTAAAATATATTGCTAGGGATTTTGAAAAGAAGTTGGGGTGTGACCGAACGTAACTCTCTTACCAGTCATACCCCCGCCTCTTTTCCCGAATATCCTCAAAAAAATAAGAATTCAAATGAGAAATTAATATTAAACAAGAAAAAAATAGATGAATAGTAAACGCAAATGAAGTATTTGTTTTAAGGAGAGTTATAGAATAAAAAGCACAACTAAAAAAGCATTAAATAAAATTTGAAAAATATATAAAAAATGAAGCATAACATGGCACATAAAAAATAAATATAAAAAAATCAAGGACCTTCTATATAAAAAATCGAGAGCTTTCAAATTTATCAGTTTATGCTCTAATAAGCCGATTCCGATAATCCGTCTTTCGCTTCCAACAATTTTCTTCCATTTGTGCTTTCAGTGGAATAAAAATTTTGACGTTTGTTAAATCAATTCTTTTTGTTCAATCTCAATCCTGAATTTAGAGATATTGAAAGTATTAAATGATATTTTAATTTTTAAATCCATCTATATTTAAATTCATTAATATTTTAATTCATTAATATGTTAATTCATTAATGCGAAAAGTATTTACGAGGAATTTTCCATATTTTCAAATAAGGCTTGCTATAAAAAAAATATTTTTTCTTAATATCCCCGGAAATAATCTTGAGTTCAGTTTGAAAGTAAACATCCGTAAAATATCAGCACCTCCGTTTATGTGAAGCGCGTGGCTCGTCTATTTTCTTGATATAGACATTTCATGGCACTTTTTCATCATACACTACGTTGATGTATATGGCGAAAATACGAGTCTAAAAGATATAAAAACGGAAAATCCCCGAGGTACCATTTTCCGAGTGAAAATAAAAAGTCGAATGTTTATTTCTTCAGCGAACCTTAAAGGGAGCGCTCTTTATTTATTTTTCAATAATCCCTGCAAGAAGTTAGAAAATCATAATAAATCGAGAGAGTCCAGTACCCAGGGTCCAGTAAAATTCAAGACAGCCAAGAAGTTAATTTTTCCTCGTCTTGGAGCGTGCAAGAATTTTTTTCAATTAAAATTTAATAATTCTGCAAAGATTTCAAGGATTTTAAAAAGTTTTAAACATTCCAAATATCTTAAGTTTATATACTTTTATATCTAGTCTTTCGGATGCTGAAAACAATTGAAGCAAAACTTTCGAGCAAAAAAATCTATTTTCTCTTGGCTTGTGTAGAATCGATGCGTGGGAGTCTTTCTCAAAGAATTGTTATTATTAAAAAAAAAACGAAGTTCGTCTTCGTACAATATTAAAAAAAAAAAAACACCAATAGAAGATTTAATAACATAAAATATTACAAAGTGGGCGTATTAGTCTTCCTCAAATTGAATTCTTTTTTTAAATTTATTTTATCGACATTTGTAAGAAATAAGAGGAATTTTTAGTAAATTTTATTTAAACAAAAAAAAAAAAATTGAAAAAAAGTAAAAATAATTTTTTGAAAAAATATTATTAAAATATTTTATTTTTCTAAAAGGTTTTCTGTTATCGTTTTTCTTTTTTCTCTTGAATTTTAGTATCAGCGAAGGTCATTTCCGGTACCAGAGTGCTGACACAAACGACTAAAGCTCTGAGATCAGCCTTTCCTGGATTCGAGAAAAGAGAAAGAGTCTCAAACATACGATTACCACCTTTGGAACAGTTATTTAACGATCTAGCTTTACGCGAGCTCTTTCCAAGCTTTTCCGGGTTGCCTAGAATTTTCTGGGTAATCCGACTGTGAAATACGCTGACATACCAGTTGATGGGATCAGACACGTTTCAGCAAGGTTGCTAACCAATATTTGATATCCAGAGCTTAATATCCTGTTTCCAGGTAAATTTTGATTATGTAGAACATCCAGCAGGATCTTCAAACAAGGTCAAGGTCAAGGTCAACGTTAACGTCAAACGTTAATGAATCTTGTCCTTGTTTCATTTACACTGATTAATATACAGAATCCGACTAAATACCAGGCAACATTTACTATTTCGAGATTATTCATTAGAATTGAAGAGGAAACAAAATCAAAACATTAATAAACCGACAGAAGAAGAATAAAACTAAAAGAAGAGTCAAAAAATTAAGATAATTAAATTAAAATGGGCGTTTTAAATTTATATGGGCGTGGTTAATTAAAGTGGGCGGGGTTTAAGGAGGGGCGAAGAAAAGTACATGTAACAAAGAAAAGAATGCGTGATTAACAGGAAGGGCCAACTGAAGTATAATAATTGATTCGAAGTGGGCGTGGTTAATGGGAGGAGCTAACTAAAATTAGCGTGGTTAATTAAAGTGGGCGTGGTGTGGGGAGGAGCCAATAAAAGTACGTCTGATCAAGAAAAGAGTGCGTGGTTAACAGGAAGGGCCAACTGAAGTATAATAATTGATTGGAAATGGGCGTGGTTAATGGGAGGGGCCAACTAAAATTGGCATGGTTAATTAAAGTGGGCGGGGTATAAGGAGTGGCCAAGCAAAGTACATGTAATAAAGAAAAAAGTGCGTGGTTAAAAGGAAGGGCTAACTGAAGTATAATAATTGATTTAAGTGGGCGTGGTTAAGGGGAGGAGTCAACTAAAATGTAGTTAATTTAGAAAAGTGGTTTCGTTTAAAGGAAGGATTAAAAAAAGTGAAGATAATCCAGGAAATTGGGCGTGGTTAAAGAAGAGGGGGAAAATAAATGGGCGTAATCAAATAAATGGAACTAATCAAAGCTAATGGGAGGAGTTTAACCAAGTAAAATGTGCGTGGTTATGAAAGGCCAAAAATAGGCGTGGTCAATTTAAATCATGTTTAAGAGGCGTGGTCAGTAAACTTGGGGATTACGGGATACATGGGCGTGCTTAATGTATAGGGGCGTGTCCAGGAGCATTGTGGGAGGAGTTTCAAAAAAGGGGCGGTTCTGAATGTCTTTATCGTTTAAATTCGTTTTTCTATCATCTTTTTTTTTTGTTTCATTTCGATTTTTATTGGAATTAGTGTCTAGTTACAGAAGTTTTGCAGAGTCGCGTATTTGCATGCCAAGTTTTTTTTATTAAATCGTTCGTTGACCGGTCCAGTTCGACTATTTTTGGCAGAATATCCACAGGAGAAAAAAAAGCTTCCTTGTGCCTCGGCAGTTGCAGCCAAGCTATAAACTGGGTTAGAATCTGAGGTAGGTGCTTTCATACTGGGTCATTGCGGAGGACGATGCGGTTGCCGTGTATGCTTTTTTTGGGATGGTTTGAATATTTTAAAGAAGAAGTTTTACTAAAATACGTTGACGTCGATTTTTTTATGGGAGACTAAAAAATTGAAGAGTTAGTTGCTCAGCAGGAATTTTCTTTGCAAAATAAGGTACTATTGAATGATACTTGGATTTTTGAATTTTCGAAAACAGTCGCTTGTCGCGTGGGACTTTGTTGAAGCGAATTCAATTAATAATAATTTCTCAACAAAGTACTTTGTAATTGAGAAATTTGAGGGGCAGATGGGAGTCGTTTGTTACAGTCACCTTGGAAATGGCTCAAAAAGATGAGAGTACAGTTTACCCCTTTCTCGACATTTCAAGAGGTTCATTTCAAGCTCGACTGGCTTCCCACGAGAGGCATAATTCAACGATAAATGGAGACTGGAACGAATCAGGGAATTTGCGAGTTTCAGTCGCAAAAGAGCGGATTAAGTCGAGTCACTGGGAGGATACACATCGGACACTAATCCCATTCTGCATTGATTACCAAAAGACAAAGAGAGAAAATGACAAGACTTGGTGAATAGAGTGTGAGAAACTTATTTGCCCCAAGGTCTCGAGAAAAATATTATTGACCTTGAGCTTACCAGTTTTTCTCTATTTTCCTTGTCTCTTTATCATAAATACGTAAAAAAAAAAGTAAAACAAAAAGTACATTTGGGTATCTTATACAACTTCTCTATTGTTTGAAAACACATACATGTCAATTCTGCTTTTTTTACTCAGTCGAGATGTCAGTCATGGAAAAATATTTCAGATCAAGAAAACAAGGAAAGAAATCGCAGGAAAATTATGATGGATGAGTTATTAGAGAAAAATTCAATGTCAGCGGAATAAGTAGGTCAATCCCTTGATTTTATTATCTGGGGAACTGCGACCAAATTCAGGGAATTTATCATTAGAGTGAACTTTATTTTTGAGAGGATTTTCTGTTTCAGTGTAGGAAGAAAAACCAATCTAATTACCGAACTGGAGATCGGCACTTAAAGCTGCCCACTATAATCTCAATGTGGATGAAACTCATGGAATTTGACTCCTCTCACCCCCTTCACAACAATGAGATACCCAATCCATGAATCAATTGGATTTCGATAGATTCTCGAACGTGATAGTGTTTTCCAAACACCTCCAGTCGTTCGAGTGTGATTTATCGAATCTATGTTGTAGATTGGCGAGCGAGAAGTAATCCAACACGAACTCTAGCCATTGTTAGCGTAAAATTCTTCTCTTAGCTCTATTTAATTTTCCCTCTATTTCCCTTTTTTTCTCTCCTCTTTTTTTCCCTTTCTTTTCTTTTTCTTTCCTTTTTTTCTGATTCTCGCGTAAAATGAACGCCTGCTAATTGTGCGATTCCACATTAACGTATTTATGACGCTCGTATAATTCCTCGATCTTTTGTTGAAGTTACTTTTTTGAATTAACGGAACTGGAGAGAAACGTGTATCGGAAAATAAAATAAATCAAAAAAGCGCGCTTCATTTAAGACCTGACATTAAAAAATTTGTGCAATATTTTACCTCTAATGATGCACAATTTTGCAGGAAACTCGCTGACTTTCTCGATTCTTTTATCACTTTCTCGAAAACTAATTAAAACTATTCAACTCCTCTGAACTGAAAATACCTTTCGAAGCGAAATCAATTTCCTGTGCAATTTTCAATATCTCAAGCTTTGAAACTATGTTCGACTTAAATTGCCTCAGAAGACAAAAGTTTTTAAATCAATGTGAAAAAGAATCGCTCGTTTCAAAAATATAAAATTTTTTTTAATGTGAATGTTTTTAGCTTTGACTTTACCTTCTGGCCACTCCCTTTTTGTCTGAACTGTACTCTTTAATCCAGTTTTTTTACTGTACCCTTTTATCACGCCCCTTTTTGTGGCTCCACCTCTTTACCACGCCTTTTATCTTAAGAACGCCCCTTGACCACGCCCTTTATCGCGATAACGCCGTCTTCATTGGCTACACCCATTGACCACGCATTTTATCTTGACCACCCCTTAATTGAATGTGCATCTTGACCACGCCCTTTTTATTTTGACCACGCCCCTTTAACCACGCCCATAAACTGACTACTTCTTGACTACGCCCGTTATCTCAGCCACGCCTCCTGAATTGTCTACGCCCATTGACCACGCCTTTTCAAATTGAATACACGTTTTTTTCAGTACGTCCTTCTGCATTGACTGTACCTCTTGACCACATCTTTTGGTCATAACTGTACCCATTGACCCTTGAGATATATAATAAAAACGAATCAATAATTTGATCGACGCCAAAAAGGACTGAAAACAAGAGTGAATAAATTATTAAGAGAGAAAATAAAAAGAGTTAAGATATAAACTGCCAAGTTTTTAAATAGAACACTCTTATCATTTATTTCAATTTTCAAATACATGCATGTTCCACTTTCTCGCCTCTGACTTAGTAAAGCGTCTCTACGGGGTAGTACCTTCAACCCTCGTCTCTCTAAAATATGTCAAGCTCAAATATGCCCTGGGCCGTCTTTCCACTCTCGTATCCATGTTTCAGAGAGAAAATTTAAGGAGGGCCATTTAAATTACTTTAATAGAGAATTGTATTCTTTAATAAATACATAAAACTTGAACTTTGTAGCTTCTTTTCTAATTGATAAATGACAAATAGTGCCAACAAGTACTTTATCCCGGGATAAGAGACTTTAGATTTCCGACTCGAATTCACCGTTTGGAATACGGGTTCTTCTATTGATAAAGGGAAAATAAAGGGGACAAAGCCAATTTCCTCGCAACACATTTAAGTGTGACTCATGTTCATTAAGATATAAAGCCTCCATTAGTATCTGCAAATGTATTCTAACGGTAATAAAATGTTCGCTATTTTGTGGAGAGATTAGTGTCTACTCCTGCAAATACAAATTTAGTTTCAAACACAAATTAAAATTAAAGTAGTTTGCTCATTTTAAATTTATTCTTCAACCTAGTAATATTTCACAAATAAAAAAATTTTTAAAGGAGATTATAGAACTGTTTGAAAGGGTTAGATGAGAAAGCAACTTTTTACGAATAATAATATTGATTAAAACTCCCTGGAGAGTTTCTTAATAAAAATGGGCGTGGTGTAAAGAGAAAAGGGGCGTAGATAAAAAGGCGTGGTCAAATATTGAAAGGGGCGTGTTTTTAAAAAAAGGCGTAGACATTTGAGAAATAGGCGTGTTTCAATTTAAAAAATGGGTGTATTTAAGAGAAATCACGGTGCTATTTTATTATAATAAACGAATAGAGGAACAGAGGGAAAGCGTCAGCGTTTAGGGCGGAGGAAGGGTTGGAAAACAATAAAGGGGGAGGAATAGTGGAGGGTCAGGAACAATGGAGGCGTTATTTTCTTAGTATTAAAAATTAGTATATGGATAATCGGTAGATGGGCGGGGAAGAGAAAGGAGGGGCGAATGGGCGGGGCTAGAAGGGGAGGAAAAAGGGAGGCGTGTGCTTAGGCGTAGATATTTGTGTATGGACAGCAGTTAGAGGAGGGGAAAAAAAAGGAGGGGCAATAGATGGATATCGGGAGGGTAAAAAAGAGGACAGGGGAGATTGAATGGGCGTCATTAGCGGGAAGAGATGGGAGGGGAAAGTATAGGAGTATAAGAGGCGGCATCAAAATAGGAGGGGGAGATTAACTTAGTAGTAGGGATTAGTTATGGTTAATAATGGGTGGGGCGGAAAAATGAAAGGAGGAGTGAATAGAGGGATAGAGAGAAATTGTAAGAGTTTAGGGCGGAGGAAGGGGAGGACAGCGAAGGTTGAGGTGATGGGCGGGGAATAGAAAGGAGGTTCGAATGGGCGGGGCAAAAAGGGGAGGGAAAAAAGGGCGTTATTTGCTTAGTATCAGAGATTAGTATATGGATGATCGGTAGATGGGCGTGGAAGATAAAGGAGGGGCGAGTGGGCGGGGCACGAAGGGGAGGAAAAAAGGAGGCGTGTGCTTAGTAGTAGATATTTGCATATGGACAGTAGTTGAGGGAGGGGGACAACAAGGAGGGGCAATAGATGAATTTTGGGGAAAGGGCGGAGAGTGTAGGGGGGGAGGGGCATGAAAATCCACAGAATAAATAGTAGAGGTCAGTTTATAGTTATCTGGGAGACTGGAGAGAGAGAATGGAGGGTAAAAAGGAGGGGACAGGGGAAATTGAATGGATTATGTTAGCGGTGGAGGGGGCGAGGAGTACGGGTCAGTATTTAGTCAGCCAATTGAAACGCAGTAGTAGAGGTTCATGTTTAGTCAGACAAAGTATTGAAAACATTGGGTGTGATCGTCAAAGCAATGAAGTCAGGAGATTTAATGAATGGAAAGCGCGAAAAGTTTTCGTAGCCCGACAACCAAGCGTAAATAGAGGTTGGCTCACGAGACGAATGTCAAGGTCGAGTTCTACAAGGTCCAATTCTGTTTGAGGATTATCACATTAGGTGTGAATACAGCTGCTCCAACGATACTCGACTACAAATTTTATCACCCACAGGAGATGAGAATTTAAACGAAGTTTATGTAACACTTGGTCTGTGCATTATAGAGATTGGACAGAGTTAAATGGATGTAATTAAAGGTAACGAAACTAATTTCCGAAGCAGATTGCGACCTCATCTAAGTTGAATGTTAAAGTGGGTTGTCTGTATAAAAGAAAGGGACAACAATGGCTTTATTTGTTTAAGTTTGAGACAATAAATTATTATAATCATTGGTAATAAGGAATAATTATTCCCGCAATTAGAATTAAAATATTTGAAAAGCTTTTCTGAAAGCGGGAACGCTTTTAAGGATTATCAATAAATTTCGAGTTTAACAAGCCACTTGGGAGCTTGAAACTAATTCTGGCTTTCCGTGCAACAAAGAAAAGAGACAAGGATAAGACAAAGGATCGAGATTAAATTCAGACGGAGCGAATCGCGCTGTCTTTGAAGCTCGAGTAATGACGTTACTCGTATTCAAACCACGTTCATATTTCTCGTGATAAGCCAACACTTCCTGTGTAAAATGCATTTGTTTCTCGACCGCTGCACTGCCACCGCAAATAAATGAGGGAAGGAAAGTAGATGCCTTAAGTCACTAGAGATAATAATCATTGCAGACGCGATGCTTCTGAGATGGTCTACTTGTAATTCTGTTCATCTCAGAAAGTTCGTCATGCATAAAATATTAGTTCTAATTCTAAAACTGTATAAAAAAAAGAGATTGTTACACAATTCAAAAGTTTGCAAGAGGTTTTAAGGGACTTAAAATATTTCTAAGGGTTTCATGTGGTTTTCCAGATTTTTAGAAATTTCAGAGATTCGCATATCTATTACATTTACTGTGAAATAAGAAAACGAAAATGTGGTGAACCCAGAGCCACAATTTTCAATTTAAATAAGATTCGCTTGCCACGAGCTTTCATCACGCTCCATTCCTCGTGGAACCTTGATCGATATCCTGGGGGCACAGTATGTCGTCGAGTTTAATAGACAAATACTTTTCCATTTTTATGGCACTCTAAGTCCCGTCGTAGTTCGCATGATTAATGCTACGTCCTTGAGAAAAATAACAAAACCGCTCCTAGATAAATTCATGTATTCCTTTTTTGTTCGACACCCACGTGTCAAAAGAAAAACTGAATGAATATGAGAACGCAACTTTTTACGAATAATAATATTGATTGAAACTCCCTGGAGCGTTTCTTAATAAAAAATGGGCGTGGTATAAAGAGAAAAGGGGCGTGATCAAATATCAAAATAGGCGTGTTTCTTAAAGAGGGCGTGTCTTTAAAAGAGGCGTGTTCTTAAAAGAGGCGTGGAAATTTGAGAAATGGGCGTGTTTAAATTAAAAAAATAGGCGTATTTAAAAAAGACGACTCTAATATCTTTTTATAAGAAGACATAGTTTATTTTAATAATAAATTAGTTTTATCGTTGGAAATAACTTGAACAGAAACTGGCAAAGGGCGTCTAATCCAACTATTTGGGGAATTTGTCCCCGAACACTGAAGACTAAACTTTGTTATCCAACTTGAATCCGGGGTGGATTATATTCTCTGAATAGTTCAGAGTTTGAACTAATTTGCACAAGTTCTCCAGATAATCAAATAACAAAACAATCGGTTGTCTAATTTGCTAAAAATTCAACATTCCCAAAGTTTAAGTTAGAGTTATTTTTATGAAGCCACAGAATAATTTCGCTAAAATTTACAGAGCATTATTTAAGTCACCGAAACCATAAAACATAGTAATGGTATAAATTTGTTCCTGTTATGTGAAGTTGAGGTCGTGGAAGTGTAGAAAATTTAGCCAATGACGTCAAAACGGTCTGGATACGGCGTTACTCGCAACGAGTACGGTATCTGCGGTGGAAGGCTACATAAAATATACACATATACGTGTATATAAACATATTCGTATATATATATATATATATATATATAGATGCAGGTATTCGTGACCCCGATCCATTCATCCCTTCTGATCTCATTCAAACACCCCCCAGCAAGCCTCACCTATTCCCCACGCGTACTCCACCACCGCAACAGACAATCTACCCTGCACGATTCTCTCCTCACTCTCTCCTCATTCTCTCTCTATTGCTCTCTCGACCTCCATCCCCCCATAAATTCAGATCCTGTATGCAGACTATTTTAACTCTCTTTATACTTTAGTCAATTCGCAAAATCTGTTGACAAAATCTGTTTTGAAATTCCCTTTACGATGCCCATCTTACAAACAAAGGGAGAGAAAGAACAAACTACCTTTAGTTTCAAGACACGCCCATTTTTTTCGTTAGCGACGCCCCTTCGTAAAAACCGGGACCCATTGACTTTAGAAACACGCCCACTTCCTTAAGTTGCACTAAATATCTACGTGGGACACGCCCTGTTTATAAATCCACGCCC
>UCOK01006123.1:0-28424 GCA_900474325.1 Synergus umbraculus | reverse complement strand
AAAAAATTGACCTAAAATTTTCAATTAAATAATTCAGATTTAAAACTTTCCTTTATCAGGATCAAAAAACAATCTCCAAAATGTCTTCCTATTTATTCCCTATCAATTAATAACCTATTTTCCCTATTTCTCTTGCCTCTTGTTCAACAGAAATGATTAAAAGCATCCGAGCCCCCTCAGTATTTTATTCAAAGATGAGAAAAACCGTTGACAAATCTGATCAATTATTCTCTGCATAAATTGGCCTCTAAGGACCGGGAATATTTTTCTCTATCTGAATGAAACATTTGGACTCCTGTAATAAGAGATGAGCTTAGAGCCTAGGGGAATCTTTAAATCGGACAAATCAATTACTTCGTGTCCCGACCTAACTCGGCGCGATTTATCGTGATTTTTTGGGGTTGAGGGGGGAGCAGGCGATCGAGGGTAATTTATCGCCGATAATTGATTGCCGAGGGCTGGATTTCTCTAAAGACTATTTAATTTTCAAAGCGAAAGAGGAATTCCTTCTCATCTGCTGTCTCTTCATTCTTTACTCTACTGTTTGACACGTAATATCCGATCCTCGTCGCCCAAGGCGGGCGCGTCTCGCTTCGGGTTTGCGTGCGGCTTCATTACCGCGACGAATAACACGTTACAGGTGTACATTGTATGATTACTTGCGAGCGAGGTAAATTAATAATCGTAACGTTTTACCCTTAATTTTTATACAAAGATACGTCTGACGAAGATTGTCAGGCACGATTCCCTCCCCATAGGCGTACTCAAAAATTTTGAATATGGGTACTTTTACGGGCAATTTAGTCTTGGATACTTATTAATTTTTTTTTACAAGAAAAAAGTGGTCTTCAATCTCCAAAATGTATATTCAAAAGAAAAACGCATTCGGAAAATTTGTTAGAAAGTTATATTACAAAAATGATTTTGACCTAAGATTTAAAGTCACCTAACTGCCTATTGGATGATTTGAAAAGGCTGTCCAATGATATGGAGTTTGTTCTCACTCTTCAAAACATGTATCCAAAAGCACAATCAAATCGGACAATTACTTCAAAAGTTATATTGAAAAATCGTTTTTGGTCTAGGATTTAGAGTGACCTAACTTCCTATTGGTTGATTTTTTAACCTTGTCCTTTATTGTGAACGTTGTTTATAATGTCTAAAACATACCTCTAAAAGGATAATGTTTTTTAAAAATCCCTTCAAAAGTTATATTAACAAATTGTTTTTGGTCTAAGATTTAAAGCGGCCTAACTTCCTATTGGTCGATTCTGCAAGCTTGCTCATAAGTGTAAACGTTATTTTCAATGTCTAAAATGTATATCTAAGAGAAAAATTAATTTTAAAAAATCTTTCGAAAGTTATACTGTAAAATCTTTTTTGACCTAAAGTTTAAAGTGGCATAACTTCCTATTGGTCGATTTTTGAAATTTGCCCTTTAATATAAACTTTATTTCAAGTGTCCAAAACATATATCCAAAAAGACAATCCACTGAAAAAATTTCTTCAAAAGTTATGCTGAAAAATCAAATTTGACCTAAATTCAAAAGTTTCCCAACATCCAAAATACAATGAAAATATATTATAATAAAAAAATCACCCGGTATATTCTTATGTGTATCTTTTTAAATTAAATTAAACTTCTGAAACCGTAATTTTGAGACCAATTGGTTTCGGCTCTTTTAAATGTCGAAAATCTTCCACTCTACACGCGATTGGCTGGGGTCCAATTACATATAGGAGCAAAGTTTCTTAACGTGATATTTAAATTACAATGGTGCATGTTGGCTGTCTTTGCAACAAGATAACTGCTTTAAATTAAACGTCATTTAAAATTCTCAAAAAAATTCCTATACACCTTTTCAATTTTCGTACAAACCTTCACGTCAGACGAAATCTTATTTGATAGGTAAATTACCCTTTATATTCAGCTTCTCCCAAATTGTTTGCTTATATTTTAATACGTCACTTCAAAAACCAGCTCTTAATTTTTTTCAGAAAACCCTGCATTTTAACTCTGCGAAAGTTAGGAAAGAATAGTAGAAGTCGATCTTTTCTAGTTAAAAATCTTCCTTACCGACCTTTACCGACATCGAGGTTTCATTTTCTTCTAAATTACATTTTTTATAATTATGAATTATAATATAATTGCTGGAATACTTAAATGTCTCTAAATATCGGTAAAAGGGATTTTGCTATTTTTTTACTCATTTAGTACAGACACGAACCCAAAAACATGCTAAATGTCGGTAAATGTCGGTAATAGATATATTCAAATTAATTTTTCTTCTAAAATCCTCAATTTTTTTAGCAGCAAGAACACTTTCTTTTTAAAATTGTTTCTCCTATTTAGATTTTCTTATTTAATTCACAAAATTGTTTTCAATTTCAAGAATTACAAGATTTAAGATAACTCTTTTTTCTTTTTGAACACGAAATCCGTAACTGCCAGATTTACGATGATTCACTTCGTATTATCACAATACAAAAATCAGACATGCACCTCTACCAAGAAACATGCCGTAAATTTGATTTCGAAGGCCTCCACCCACGCTGCGAAATCGTCGGACTCGATCGTAAAATATCAGAAAAGAGTCTTATCTCGAATGCGACGCGCGTCGTATCGAATGGTCGATCGAGTTGCGATTCTATCTTGAATTCGCGATGGATTTGCCTAATTCGATCGTCTCCACGCAAAGTTGTTCGTAAACTTACTTCTCCTTAACATTTTAACCCCTCCCCCTCACATTTCTTCGATACATTTCTGGTCAGTGTTAACGCGTCCCACACAAGTCGAATTATATTCTCTCGACACTTGATACTTGGCAAAACAGGGAACAATATCAAAAGTAAACGAGAAAAAGAGAAAAAAAAAAAAAAAGAAAAAGAGGGAAAACAAGGGAGTGGAGAACTTGTTACAAGATTGCTTTGCACACAGAGAAGGAAAGTGTAATCGAGAAAGCAGCAAACAGAAGCCTTCATTTTATTTCATTTTTTCCTAAAAACTAATTTAATCCAGAAATTCCTATTTTTTAAAATTAATCATCGAAATAATTTTTAATGTGGAATTTAGCTCCACAAAAATCAAATTTGATCCAAATCTGATTTTTTTGGAAGTTGACTAATTTTTTTTACCAGGTCATTTTTTTAAGGCTGTTGAAATCAAGTACCAACCCAGTGGGCAAAAAATTTAAAGAAGTTTTTAGAACGTCCTAAAAACGTCCTAAAAACGACCTATGTCAGACCAAAAAACGTCCAATGTTCCAAAGACACTTTTTGGACGAATTTGGAACATTGAACGTTTCTTGGCCTGACATAGGACGTTTTTAGGAAGTTCTAAAAACTTCTTTCAATGTTTTGCCCACTGGGTTTATTTCGGGTTACCCAGTGGGCAAAAAAATTAAAGAAATTTTTTGAACATCCTAAAAACGATCTATGTCAGGCCAAAAAAACATCCAATGTTCCAAAGACATTTTTAGGATATATTTGGAACAATGGACGTTTTTTGGCTTTTTTTTGGCTTGGACGTTTTTAGGACGTTCTAAAAACTTCTTTCAATTTTTTGCCCACTAGTAAATTAAATTAATTATAGTAAAAATAAAATGAGTTAGTTATAGTTAAAAAAGTGATTTGAAACTAGTGGGAAATCGTTTTTCTAAAAATGAAAAGTAATGGCTTAAATTGTAAAAGCTGTATCGATTGGTGGGGGTGTATTTAGTAAAAGGGAGAAAAGGAGGGGCAATGCTAACCGCCTTAATGCGAATGTAGCTATACCATTAGCAAGTAGTGAATCGAATGTAAAGTCAGACGCAAAGGGAGACCACACAAGACGACTTCCATGGGTTATACGGGCCCAGCAGATGCAATGCCCCATAAACAGCAAACAGACCACCCAACGCGTCAGGTTGGTTCGTTTCCTTAATAACCACGATAGCCTACCCGTTGCTACGTACACGTATTTAATTCTTACGTGCGCTCAACTACCAGGGCGTGCGAGACCGTCCCATGAACGTACTTGAAGGGCCCAATTTGCGACCTTCAAATCACTTCCCTGAAAATCCTTAGTTTCCATTGACCATCACGAATTTTTTATTTCCTGAGCGTGGATTCTGTTTTTTTAAATATTTTTTTATTCTTAATTGAAGGGTTTTTTTCCTCGGTCTTTTGCGATTTTTCACTATAATTTCTGAAGACATTTTTCGATCCGATTGCTCTTTAGCATGCATGTTTTCTGTATCAAGAGGATATTGTCCATTTTTATAAAAGCTTGTAGTATCAACGAATAAGAAGTTAGGCCAATTTAAATCTTAGGTCAAAAATGATTTTGCAGTATAACTTTTGAAAGATTTTTTAAAATGAATTTTTTGTCTTAGATATAACTTTCAGACATTGAAAACAAGGTTTATACTTAAGAGCAAGCTTGCAGAATCGACCAGTAGGAAGATAGGCCGCTTTAAATCTTAGGCCAAAAACAATTTGTTAATATAACTTTTGAAGGGATTTTTTAAACAAATTATCCTTTTAGAGGTATGTTTTGGACATTATATACAAGGTTCACAGTAAAGGACAAGGTTAAAAAATCAACCAATAGGAAGTTATGCCTCTTTAAATCTTAGGTCAAAAACGATTTTTCAATATAACTTTTGAAGTAATTGTCCGATTTGATTATGCTTTTGGATATATGTTTTGGGGATTAAGAACAAACTCTATATCATTGGGCAGCCTTTTAAAATCATCCAATAGGCAGTTAGGTCACTCTAAATTTTAGGTCAAAAACGATTTTTTAGTATAACTTTTGAAAATATTTGCTTATTAAATTTTTCTTTAGAGTATATGTTTTGGACATGCAAAACAAGGTCCAGGTCAAAGGGCAAGCTTCAAAAATCAACCAATAGGAAGTTATACCTCTTTAAATCTTAGGTCAAAAACGATTTTTCAATATAACTTTTGAAGTAATTGTCCGATTTGATTATGCTTTTGGATATATGTTTTGGGGATTAAGAACAAACTCTATATCATTGGGCAGCCTTTTAAAATCATCCAATAGGCAGTTAGGTCACTCTAAATTTTAGGTCAAAAACGATTTTTTAGTATAACTTTTGAAAATATTTGCTTATTAAATTTTTCTTTAGAGTATATGTTTTGGACATGCAAAACAAGGTCCAGGTCAAAGGGCAAGCTTCAAAAATCAACCAATAGGAAGTTATACCTCTTTAAATCTTAGGTCAAAAACGATTTTTCAATATAACTTTTGAAGTAATTGTCCGATTTGATTATGCTTTTGGATATATGTTTTGGGGATTAAGAACAAACTCTATATCATTGGGCAGCCTTTTAAAATCATCCAATAGGCAGTTAGGTCACTCTAAATTTTAGGTCAAAAACGATTTTTTAGTATAACTTTTGAAAATATTTGCTTATTAAATTTTTCTTTAGAGTATATGTTTTGGACATGCAAAACAAGGTCCAGGTCAAAGGGCAAGCTTCAAAAATCAACCAATAGGAAGTTATACCTCTTTAAATCTTAGGTCAAAAACGATTTTTCAATATAACTTTTGAAGTAATTGTCCGATTTGATTATGCTTTTGGATATATGTTTTGGGGATTAAGAACAAACTCTATATCATTGGGCAGCCTTTTAAAATCATCCAATAGGCAGTTAGGTCACTCTAAATTTTAGGTCAAAAACGATTTTTTAGTATAACTTTTGAAAATATTTGCTTATTAAATTTTTCTTTAGAGTATATGTTTTGGACATGCAAAACAAGGTCCAGGTCAAAGGGCAAGCTTCAAAAATCAACCAATAGGAAGTTATACCTCTTTAAATCTTAGGTCAAAAACGATTTTTCAATATAACTTTTGAAGTAATTGTCCGATTTGATTATGCTTTTGGATATATGTTTTGGGGATTAAGAACAAACTCTATATCATTGGGCAGCCTTTTAAAATCATCCAATAGGCAGTTAGGTCACTCTAAATTTTAGGTCAAAAACGATTTTTTAGTATAACTTTTGAAAATATTTGCTTATTAAATTTTTCTTTAGAGTATATGTTTTGGACATGCAAAACAAGGTCCAGGTCAAAGGGCAAGCTTCAAAAATCAACCAATAGGAAGTTATACCTCTTTAAATCTTAGGTCAAAAACGATTTTTCAATATAACTTTTGAAGTAATTGTCCGATTTGATTATGCTTTTGGATATATGTTTTGGGGATTAAGAACAAACTCTATATCATTGGGCAGCCTTTTAAAATCATCCAATAGGCAGTTAGGTCACTCTAAATTTTAGGTCAAAAACGATTTTTTAGTATAACTTTTGAAAATATTTGCTTATTAAATTTTTCTTTAGAGTATATGTTTTGGACATGCAAAACAAGGTCCAGGTCAAAGGGCAAGCTTCAAAAATCAACCAATAGGAAGTTATACCTCTTTAAATCTTAGGTCAAAAACGATTTTTCAATATAACTTTTGAACAAGTGCTTCTATCAAATTTTCCTTTGAGATATACATCTTGAACAATGAAAGCAAGGCTTACATCTAAGGGCAAGCATGCAGAATCGACCAATAGGAAGTTAGGCCACTTTGACTCTTAGACCAAAATTGAATTTTCTCTCTATCCTTTGAACCAATAGTCTGACGAAGTCGAAATTTTGGGTGTATGCTTTAGTTCTTACAAACACGATCTCTTTTCTCAGACAACCCTCTCGATTCAACCAATCGGAAGTTAGCCTCATTTCTCGATATAGTCAAAAATCTTTTTACCGCTAACTTTCTAAGAAATAATAAGATCGATTTCGCTCTTAGGTATAATTTTAAGTAGTTCAACAACCTATAAGATCTCATAATTTGTTAATGAAATTTCCAAGGGGATTCGAGGTACCAGTCTATGCGGCCCTGGGCACAACAGGTGTAGGTGTAGCTATATGCTTGCCCATTCGAAACGGGCTACCTGTCTTTAGCCGTTAAAGTCCGCACTTCTATGGTGGCTCGATGCCCATAACCGAGCCGCCAGCACCATATCGGATCGGGATTGCTTTTACCCGGGTTGGTTGAGATTATATTGAGGTAGGAATGGTCGCTAAATGTCGCCGATTAGACCCCTGCTTTTATACTTGTGCGCACTGTGTCGGAAAAACGCTTACTCTCAGGAAGGACTGAAATCTCTCGAGAGCTACCGTTCGTTCCGTTATCTGTTACCTTTACCGGTTATTTTAACTGATACCGTAGCTATTATTCCCGTATCGAATAACCTGTTCAAGAATTTCCGTTGATACACGATCCCCCATAAAAAAAAAGGAAAAAAAAAATAAAAAGAAAAAAAGGAGCGAGTCCCAATATCAGAAAAAAAAGATAATATAAATGATCCACCTGATGAATGTTATTGCATACCTCCCTGGCGCCAACATTTTATGTAAAATGATAAACCCGATTGCAAGTTTAAATTTTAATGAATTATTGCTTCTTTTCGAAACTTTTTAATTGAGCAGATAAATTAGCAGTTTTATGTGAGTTTTACGTCCGGAGATTAAGCAAATCGGTTTTAACTTTCGACATCTCTTGGATGAATAAAATTTAGTTGGTATCTTTTTTATTTTCTTCGATAAACCTTTATGGTGTTGAAGTTTATCTGATCTTTGGCAGACGTTCATAGTGAAGTAGTTTTTTAATTAGAGTCGAAGGATCTGAAAAATAATGGTCTCTAACTTGTATTTGTACAAGATGAAGAATTCACACATCTGAGTTGTGATGAGAAAGAAGCAATGATGAGAATGTTTGTTTTTTTATTTTTCTTTCGTCCTCATAATATGAAATTATGCGTTCAACCGGCAGCAGGCTGTCGCAACCTGAATTGAATTATTGGATGTAGATTTGGTGGACAAAGGGCCACTGGTTTGTTTATGGTCCTATGGCCTGTCCCTCGTGATTCAAACGTACGTCCTTTCATAGCCAGTCACGTGTACGTACTACCTATTAGAGGGAATTTTTTACCCATCGGAACCCGCGCACTTCTGGGAACCCTACGAGAGATATCTTGCCTTTTGGCCTGTACTCTGGCCCACCCACGAGAAAAGTTACAACGCCACGACCCAGGGGACGATATTATTTTGAAGTAACTCTAAACCACTAACGTGACACGATTGTGACCCTTTTTCAGGATTTGGAGAAACGAAAATCAGCCTCTCTCTTTGTCCATTTCACTGAAGAGTGAAATTAATATTTTCGTGTGCCCCAGGGAATAATATGAGATTTTAAGAATAAATTCTGGGAAAATTGTCAAATGTGATTCTAATGCGATTTCTTATGTTTGGTATTGTTTTTAGAAATATTTAAATATTTAAATAGGAAAAATTACTATTGAAATAGTAAAATTTATTATTTTCTGTATTAAAATGTCTCAATTTTGGAATTGTGCCCCTACTTGCTATCGACATTAGTAATTTTTCTAACATAGAGTTTCTCAGTGTAATAGTTTGGTAAGCAGAAAAAATTTGAGTGAACTAGTAAACTAAAAACACTTTTTTTAGAAAGGAATTTCAGGAGGGTTCTAAGAATTTTAAGGGATTTTGACGAAGTAATTTTATTTTTAAGTAATTTTTACTAAATTCGAAAGAATTTTAAGATTTCTGAAGGGTTTCGTAGATTTTTAAAGGAATTTATGCAATTTTAAGAGATTTTTTAAACGAATTTTAATTGATTTTGAATTTTATACAATTTTGAGTGATTTTAACGAATTTTAAGAGATTTCAAACAGTTTCTAGGGTTTTAAGGGATTTTCAAACGTGTTCGTGGGATTTCGAGGAGTTTTAAGAGATTTTTTATGTTTTTTAAAAGGTTCTGTGAAATGTTAAACCATTTCATGGATTTTTATGAGATTTTACAATAATTTTAATGAATTTTAAGGAAATTCAAGAGAATTTAAGAGATTTTCCTGATTTTTTAAAAATTGTGTAGAATTTTTACGGATTTCATGGAATTTTTATTATTTTATTACAATATTATTTTTTTTCTATTAAAAACAGAAGTAATAAAGCACAAGGGATATAAACATGTTAAATCGGAATAGAATAAAAGGTGATTAGAAAGAGTTACAAAATAATAGGATTAATGTAGAAAAATAGAGGATAAAAACTAATAAAACCCGATAGAAAATAATAAAGTAATACAATTTTAAACCAGAATATAAATTGGTAAATTGGGATTGACAAAGTCTAAAAAATGATAAAATTTTTACTGCAAAAAAAAAAAACTTCAAGAAAACCGTAAAAAAGAAAAAAAATACTAATTAAAAAAATGATAACATTTTAATTACTTGAAAGCTGTGAAATAATTCACCTAATTGTGCTGAAATTTGCAGACTTTCTATAACTCTTTTTGTAAAAGAATCTAGTTTTAGAAAATTTCTAGTTTCTTTAAAAGGCATCTTATTTCATTCCCACTAATTAGATAACGCGAAAAGGAAATTACCACTTAAATTCTATGTTGCAAGGAAAAAAAAGAAAGAAAGAATCCGAATAGGGAAAAGTATTTCTTTTTCAATATACGGTAACGTAAAATTCTCTTCCATGAGGGTTTATAACACTGTGGCTTAATTATTTTACTTTTTACTGCCACTTAGTTAGTTAACAGCTCGGTATATTGATATTTTTTTATTCTTATCTCTTGAATCGAGAATCGGTAGCAACTGGTAGCAACGACTTCAAGATTGCTTTGGCAATGGAGAACAACTTGCATAATTCAAAGAGACGGTTTTATATCCCCTCTCCCAATTTATATATAACGTAAAAAAATTCGATTAGATATATTATTCAATCGTTTTCAAATTTTCCTCTTTTTGAAAAATTATTTTCTTTTGATTTTCTTTTTTGTACTTCGAAAATTGTTCTATCGACTTAGGACTTTTTTTATTCTCTTCAATTACAACATTCTAACATATTTTTTAAGTACATGCAAATAATTATAGTTTAAAGTTAAATATAGTTCTAGTCTCTGGTTCTAATATTAAAAATGATAAAGAAAATAATCATTTCTGAAAACCTTTTCCATTTATCAGGTCCAATACCAAAATCCAATATTAATTTTCATTAGGATTTCTCCTCTTCCTTTTTGGCCAAATAAGTAGCTCTGTACGCTCCAGTTGGGTCGAATTTTGCCTCCAGTTTATCCCAATCCTCCTTTCGGTTTTCAATCAAAAATTCACAAAACTTATCCGAAGCTACTTTTTGAATTTCACTGCAAGCTGCACATTCAGTCGCCAGAGCATCCGGAAGATTTTCTGAAATTTGTATATTTATTATTAAAAAGATCCAACAATTTTAATAATTTCTCATTCTCGATTTAAAATTTCGCGCTAGTCGATGACGCAATAATCTCTAACCAATCGCAAATAAAAGCGGAAAAATCGGTAATTCAAATTTCAATTCAGAAATATATTTTCTAAAATAAAATTCATTATATGTAATTTTATCCAGCGCATCTAGATATGAAATTTTTTTTGAAAAATCTCATACGTTATTAAGCATCATTTAATTATTCGTTTCACGAGGCAATTTTAAAAATCAATTTGCACAGCTTGAAATTCAGACGTTACGGAATGGATTTAATTGCCTTTTGCGATTTACATTTAGCCTTGCCCTCGGCAGGGGCGTAACGTCGTTCATAAAACTGCGGTCGACCATGAAAGGAAGACGTTTGAGTATACAAACGACTTTATGAATACATGCACCTCTCATTCGTGCTCCACGTAATTGACTTGTCCTATGAAGATAGGCAGTGCTCAGTGATTTCAGTCAACAAAGAAACAAGTTTTGTTTTTAATGAACAAAAATTACACAAAGTAAACGACATGAGCCTAGAAAAAAGATTTCCGTAGACAATTATCGAGAATATTATTGAACCCAGAATATAAGGCCCAAATCTGGTTCAAATAAATGAGATTCCAATTTAGGACCTCAAAATAAGGCAGAGATTTAAGACCCAAAAGGATTAAATTACAATAACAATAAAAGTAACAAATCCCTGTCAAAAATAGTCCCCAAATTATATGAGCCAAATTTAGGACCCAAAATATAAGGCCCACATTTAGAATCCAAAAATATAGGTAAAAATGTAAGGCCCCAATAAGATCCAAAAATGAGGCCCAAATATGGAATAACACATACGAATTTAGAAACAAAAAATAAGGGCCAGGATATTCCAAATAAATACCAGAAAATTAGGCTTGAAGAAAATAAAGCTCAACAAAAATTTAAGACCCAAAATAGGACCCCAAATATATAGGACCCAAAAATAAGGCCCAAAGTTAATACTCCATATTAATAATAAAAAAAAGTTTAAAATGATGAAATACACCCTCGAAAATTCCTAATTAAGGAAACAATAATGAATCTATAAATGAGGAAAAAAAAAACAAGTTTTATTCTCACTTTTCAGTTCTTCAGCATCAGGAGTGCAGGGATTTTGATCAAGAAGACATCCCACGTAGTTGCTGACGAGCCTCTCGCTTTTTAGCACCTCATCCACATTGATATGATCATACTTAGTAGTATACTTTTGTTCCTCCTCTGCATTGGCGAAAATGACCAAAAAGAGGAAAAGGAAGATGTTGATTTTAACTGAACCTGATAAGACCATTGTCGCTGGACTGCCGCCTCCTTATTAGCAGATATTTTTTATAGCAGGTATTTTTTTATATGCCTTGTTAGAGGACAACAAGCAAATCACCCAGAATTACTCTCGCACGCGATTTCCAAGGAATTAGAGACGCCTCCTGTGCTATCGTGCATGTCGAATGAACCACATTGCGATCTTCCATAATTTCTGGTCCCATTAGGATGGATAGGAAGCTCGTTATCGAGTTTGTAGATTGTGATTTAGTTGCGGCGTCGATCCGATTGGTACTTATCTTCTTAGGTAAGAGATTTCATGTCGAGAGGAAATCGATCAGGTTTTTTAGACTCTGGATCAGTCGGGGATAACATGTTGATCAGGATGGTTTTGATAAATGGTTTGTTAAAGATTTATAGACATTTATCATTATCAACAACATTCCTAACGATTACAATCATAAATAATTTTTTTTTCCACTAAAAAGAGATATGGTCTACAATATTAGTTCTAGCAACCATCATTAGCAACATCATTGATGAAAATAATTGTCTAAAACCATCTAAAACCATCTTTAATAACCAGCTAAACTTCATACAAACATAAACAAATCATGGCATCCATATCAATTATTATAAACCTAGTAAAAGACTAAAAACATCTTCAACATTTCTAGCAACTATTTTCAGCAACACTATTTTTAATAATAATCGTCTAAAACATCATGAATGATGTTAAAAATGAACATCCTTAATGATCGTCTTTAGACCACTCGCCGATGCAAATATAATCAAGCATTTCAAACATATCAATTTTCATAAACCTACAAAAGAACTAAAACCATCTTCAAAATCATCATGAGCAACAACTTAACAATTGTAACAAGTATCCTAGCAAAATTCGTTTAGATACAACATTACCAATAACAATGACTTTCCTTAATAACCAGCTAATATCCATACAAACCATATCACCCATATAAACTATCATAAACCTCCTGAATACCCAAGAATATCTTCAAAAGTAATCATTAGCAACAACCTTCCTAACAATTATAACAATAATCCCAACAACGATCATCTACATCATTCATAGTCCTCCTTAATAATCCTCCTTAGCTGTGAATACAAACATTACAACATTATATAGCTGATGTGTTAATGACATGGTTGATGATCTTCATCATTGATAATTTATCTAGATACTCTTTTAATCAATTGTTCTGAATGATGTGACAATATTATAGTCAGTGATTGATTATAATTCTTATATGTAAAACATGATTGTCGAAGATGATGCAGTAGACAATTTTTTGTAATATGTCTATGTCTTCTTCTTATGTGTTTATCATTTGTGAACCATCTTTGTTAGGAATAACGTGGCTAATCATTGTATCTAATAATCACCTCGTTAATAATTGTGATCAGAGATAATAACAATCAAGATAGCAATTAGTGCTACCTTGACTGACAATAACGATTCGTCATACCTTCTCAAACCTTCAAAGATCTTCATTCCCTACATCATAATCATCAGATTCACTCTCTGGTAAATCCGCACAAGCCAAGCATATCTCCCCCACATCTCTCCAGCACTCCAGGCAATGAACAAAGGGACAACCAGGTGTAGTGCACTTCCTAAACTCTGGACCCTTCCTCGTCTCCCTCTCCTCACAAATAAGACATTTTTCTCTAGAACAAGCAAAATACTGCAGCCATCCACAAATCTTCGGATGTCTCAATCGTAGCGCCAACCAAGGATCCATATCTTGCTCCAGAAGACGAGCCCGCACGAGGTTCTTCACTTTGGCTTTCATGAACCGGAAGTACCCGAGACGACGTCGCAGTGTTTCGTTATAGAGGTAGAGAACACGACGCTTTTCCCTCTTCCGGTAGAAAAAAGAGCAGATGACTCTTCTCATTCGTTGGGTGTATGCTGTTCCTAGGAGCATAAACCAGATGCCTAGATAGGTACCATAGATCTTGAGAAGGATTGAGTTTGGGAGATGTTTGGGCTGGGGAAGACAAGCTTCGTTAGTTACTACCATTTTTATTCGCTTCTTGATGTTGAAACTGCGGATGACACTTCTTATCAAGGATGCTATCACTCCGGTTCCTCGGACTTCGAGGGACATGTCGTGGTGACCTGCCTGTGTTAAACAAGGGATTTGGAAGATGTAGTCATTAGACTCAACCATCAGAATAATCTTATTAAACTAAATTAGTTAGGATAGGTAATGATTAGAGGAGAGACTTCAACCTGAGTGTATTCCAAATAAGCATGTCTCCTGACAAGGTCCAGGGTCTCGAAGAAGAGCTTGTCAAGGAGCACAAAAGCAGTCGCAGTGACAATCTCCAAGATGAGCTTAACTGTATGACCCATGAGGTTCATCCTCTCTGTTTTGCTTTGCCCCATCCTGTAAGGATCCACGAAAGTGCCGCGTTCACTTTTCTTCAGAGGCAAGAGAGTGAAGCTTCCTCTAACTTTTCTTCTTGCATCAATCTTTCGGAAGTAGGGAGTGACATAGACATTGTCGAATTCTATTTCGTTGACGTAGTTATCGTGGTACTTCTGAGCACTGAGGATGATCTTGAGGAAGATGAAGGATAGACCTCTTTTGAGGATGGTGACGACGCTGTCGAAGATCTTTCTTCTCACACCGAAATCGTGCATGATGGCCTTGGCTGAGTCACTTGCTCCATGGACGTCAAGAACAACTGGAGCTTTTTGGACCTTGTATTGGAGAGTTGCTTCTTTCATGTTTTCGCTGAGCTTGTTCTTCGAATCTAGAATCGAGAATATCGAATGGATCAATTGGAATTTTGTGGCTAATGATGAATGTTGAAGACGATTTTAGGTTTTTAGGAGGTTTATGAGAGTTGATTGGATGATATGATTGATATGGATTGTTGATGTTTGTTTGGGATTCAAGTGGTCATTAAGGAAGGACATTGATGATGTTTTAGAGGATTAGAAACAATATTGTCGATATGGTGGATGCTAGATATTTTTAGTGGAGATTGAATGACTTATAATTGTAATTGTTAAAATGTTGGACAATAATACATTTTTAATAAGTCTTCAGGTTTAAGAACTTTATGAAAGTTGATATGGATATGGTTTGTTGTTGACACGGATATGGTTTTTTATGTTTGTATGGGCAATTGGTATTAGTTGGTAGTTAAGAATGATCAATGGTAATGTTTTAGACATCATGATTTTGATGTTGTTCTTATATTTTTGATAGGTTTGATGATATGGTTTGATAATGTATGGTGTAAGCTAACTATTGTTTCCGCTGTTTTTTTCCCAAATAATTCTAAAAACTCGATCATACCTTTCAAGATCGCATATCCTTCTCCAATCCCAACATCCACTTTTCCATCCGGATCACAAATATTAGATCCGCCTAAAGCCTGGACTATATTACACACAAAGTTCAGTTTCATCGGCCAACAGAGCAGCCAGGCTGCCGCAACTGACACCTTTACATGGCACTTGTCATAAGCTTCAGCAAACATCTCTCTGAAAAGGATTTTCAAATCTTCAAATCTTCATATCTTCATAAACAATATCAACGATAATTTCAAACTGGAAGACCATACCTGCACCTTTCGGAGCCTCGACTCAGTTGCTCTTCACATCTTGCCTCAATTTTAGCCTTATACTTCGCTTCATAAACCTCGCCTTCTGATTTAGCTTTCGCCTGTTCCCTAAGACTTTTCTCCTCAATTTCCTCACTCCTCTTCGTGTCATTTTGTAAATCATCCAAGTAGTCATTTTCCTCCTTGAGACGTCTCATTTCCTCATCACCTTCTATTTCCTCAATTATAGGCATCGTCAGTTCCTTGACTGACGACAAGGTGTCCCTCACTTCTTCAGCATCAGCTTTCATGTTGAAAAGAGCCTACGGAAATAATGAATTCTTTAAATCTGGATCTGTAAACCTTTCTAATTATTTTTCTATCCTCTTATAATCTTTAAGATAAAGCTAGGATAGTTTTTGCCATTGCAAAGATTCGACTACATAAATTTTGATCATTAGAATCTATTTTACAAGATTTTATGGAAGTATAAAGTCGCGAGGTGGAAGGATTTTTAGTAAAATAGCAGTTTTCAAACTTTTGAAATATTTTCTGATTCATACCTGTTTAAATGGTTTAAACATCAAGTCAAATCTAGTTTTCGTCAGATTGTAGGTGAGTTGAGTCGTACAAGAGAAGGTTCTCACAACTTCTTTTGCATTAAAAGTCAAATTAAAAATCGGTCCAGCAATTATGTAGCCGAGGACCAAAGTCTTCAGGACACTCCGACCTGATCGACCACAGAAGGCTGGAATCGTCAAAAGACTGATACATCTCACCTAATATAGTTTTTTTTTTTTATTGAGAATTTTTATCCTTAAAATTAGTAAATTATAAAATTAAATATTGACCTGTATCGAAGCGGCACATCCAATAGAAAGAAGCGTCATGATAATAGCTCCCAGAATCAAACTAGTACTTTGATTAAATTGTAGGTCAACAATGACCAATTCGTAGAATAAAAACCCCATGAAAAATCCAAGCAAAAATCCAATTGCAGCTCTTTTCTTCTTGTGAGTTCCAATTGGATCGTAACACATGTGGAACAAAGTTGGGCATCTTTTCAAATATATTTTCAAACATTTTTCAATACAACGTTCTGCAATTTGACCACCTCGATTCATACGCTCCATTTTATTTAATTAACTATTGATTAACATTGATTAATTATAAATCAATTCGCTTTTTGACAGTTTGTAACTTTCTTTTGTTTTTGTATTGCAAAAGATTTACATATATATATTACAGCAAAAGTAGTAAAATCCTGCTTCCACTTAATTGTATTAAAAGTTTAAAAATTAATTTAAATTGCAGTGTTTATAAAAATACAAACTTCAGTGAGAAGATCTAGATTATAGTGAGGAGATTTATAACAGATTTGCAACAGAATTTTAGCAGATGTGAGAAGAAATTATACTAGAAGATTTTTAGAATTAAAACTTTATTAATTTATTTTTTGAGAGCGTACGCTTCATATACAAATTTACATAATAATAATAAAATACATAACAACTTAAAAGAACAAGCCGGTTGTCCTAGTGATCATGAAGTGTCTAAAAAAACACCTTACGATTGAGGCGGAGGTAAAATAGGTTGTTGAGATTCCAATCGATGAAAAAAATCGAAGGATATCATCAATTTTTTAAATTTAAACAGCGACTCCTAATTTCTTAGCTTGTTTTTCGTATTTTGCTCTGTACACTCCGTCTTTGTCGTATTTTGCGAGAATTTCGTTCCAGATCTCAGGCTTGTTTGTTGACAAGAATTTGATTACCTTTTCTGACCCCTGCTTCTGTTTCTCACTGCATTTAGAGCATTCGGTGGCCAAAGCGTCAGGAAGAACAGCTAAAACAAAATTTTAATTTAGCATCACATGAAAATTTAATATCATTAAATTAATTTGATATCAATTGTCAATTCTTTAATATCAAGGAATAAAATATCTAATTTTAAATTTCGCACCATTCAAATTGTGACGCGAAATATAAACTCTAGATCTGTTTTAAAATTTAATTTTGAATAGTGAATGAATTTTTAAATAGCTTAAAAAATTGTATAAATTTTATAGTCTCGTTAAATATTCTTAAAAAAATGAATGATAGGTGAAAAACCATATTATTTTGATTAAATCTGCTAGTGCGATAAGAAATTTTGCTTCCAATCGAGATATTTTAATAAATTATAGTAAAAACATTCTAAACCGATTGAACGCATTATGTATTATGCATAATGCGCAAAAAACATTGTTTACATATCGGAATTACCAAAAAAAATTGTTGAAAATGTCTTTTTGTCCTAATTATTATTTTTTTGTTCGTTAAAGGAGAAATAAATTGCTATAATTTATAAAATGATTTTATGCTGTAGCTTATCAAAATGTCAATTTCTTTCGCAAGAAATCAGTGATTCACGTTTTTGCATATCAATTGAGTTTAGACATTTTTTCGCACAATGGACGCTTGTGGTATTATTAATTATGCTTTATCAATACCGGTTTCATTAGTAACACCATTTGTAATTAATAAATATAAAAAAATGTAAAGCCTTGGAAAGTTATGAAACGTTTCTATTAGAAAATCGATTATTTTCAACTATATGAGTAGATTTTCGGCAGATTTGTTAAAGATTTATCTGAGCTAGAAGAGATAAACATTTTTTTTTTAATTTTCTTTGGAAAATATTTTTTGCGAAATTGACGTGAAGATTTGTTTTTGGGGTACCTTTGAGTTCTTTGCCATCGGGAGTGCAGCTCGCGTCTCTCAACAGACAACCGACATAATTGTTTAACAAACGTTGGTTGTTCAAAATTTGGTCCACATCGATGTTGTCGAATTTGGTGGTGTATTGTGGAGCCGCAGAAACAGCAGCCACGAATGCGACAAGGACGACCAAAGCGAGTTGCATATTGACTGAAAAAAATAGTTATTAAAAAAAATAGTTATTAAAAATATTAAGTAGACTTCACTAAAATTTTTATTAGCACATTCCGGAATTCCAACTTTCAAGCTATATAATATTTTATACGCTTGCGCGATTATTTTTCTTTTACTACCGGCAAACTGACACCGCTTGCATTTTAACATTCCAACAAGTGAAAGGAAATTGCAAAATTATATCTAACACTTCCTTCCACAAAGGAATATATTTCAGATAATTTATTTTATTTCTTTTTTATTATTTGAACCATTTTCTATTTCAAAGGCTTTGAGTCTGTGAATTTTTATTTTATCTGTCGGATTAATTATTTTAGAGTTTTTATACGGATATCATAAAATTGATCAATAGAGCACATTTGCAATAAATTAATGTCAACTTCTGTTATTTTGAAATTAGTCGTTAGTAATTTTGATTTTTAAGTCTGATTTTTTATTTATATAATTCTAACGTTCATAAAATGAATAAAATGTAAAAATTAGTCAGGTGTAATTTATAGGTATTTAATTAATGAAATTAACAGAATTTTCATTGAATTTAAGCAATAAGTGAATTAGTAACTTTCAGCTGTTTATATAACGAAATGAACAGATTTTTCAGTAAGTTTTATTGAAAAATCAGTCAAATCATTGATGAAATAGCTAGAAATGAGCCACTTAAGGAAATCAGTAAACAAAATTATAATTTCAAATGATTTAAATTGAAAATACTGATTTTATTAATAAAAATTTGTATAAAAACTGGAATATTGATTCCACTGATTAATCAGTGGAATGAAACTCAAAATTCCAGTTATTTATCCGCAATATTATTTTTTCTCACAATGTACCGAATTTAAATTAAAAACACTGATTTTTTTCCAAATTTTTTAATTTTTAAATTGCTAAATAAATTGCAGAACCAAATTAAATTAAAATAATGATCAATTTTTGAAGAATAAATCCGTTACCTTCAGAGATCCCAAATCTTATTGGGATAAATGGCTTTGATTTCCGAATTAAATTAATTTTAAATTGGAAAAAATTAAAATTGATTAATTTAATTAATTAATTAAAATTTTAAGTGTATTAAAAAGTGAAAAATATTGATGTATCAATTTTTGAAAATAACCCGAGGGACACACTTCGCCGCACTTTTCGGAATTAATCACTTTCCCGATTTTCACCGATTATTGCCGATTTTTCGAAATGTTTGATATTTTTTGCTTAGCTCACCTGAGTATTTGCAGTAATCAGGAGCAAGTGCGTGGACAGATTCGAGACGGGAGTTTATATACGTCCTGTCTGACGTTTGATTACGCAAAAGCCCTGAGGGGGGTCCATGAAGTGGGAAACGACGACCCCCACCTTCACCTTTGTTCTCAAGAAAGGACTAAAACATTGACGGTGAGCTCACCAATACAAATTGCAAAAAAAAAAAATGTCTAGAGACGACCACTTTGCATATGACGAGGATGAATTTTTCCTTTCCTTGTGCGAGGCTGAAGACTCGTCCATGTCGCTCTAGAAAAGTGATTATTTATTCTTGTCCTCGACTAATTCGTATTCACTGAGTTTCTTGATTTTAGCAAAGATATATCTTTGGTTTTAGCATAATAAGATTTATGGGTAACAACAGATGTCCATTTGTATTTAAAAAGTTGGTCAAATGTAGCCTACATAGTGGAAAGATACAAAAAACAGTCAGGCTTCGCAAAGAGTAGCCAAAGATTGAGTCCTAATTTCAAGATTCAATGGGAATTTATTGCGAATATTTATAAAAATAAGGCTCAATTTAAATAAGATGAAAATTTAGGTCTTATAATTATAGAGAAAGGATCTAAAATTATCGAGCCATTAATAAGAACTCTCATGTTTTATAAATTTATGACCCACAAATGAGAGCCAAAATATAATCAATCAAAATAAGACCCAACAAGATAACACCCAAAAATATGAATTCAATAAACAAGACGTAAAATAAGGTCCAAAATACAAGACCAGAGATAGGACACTAGAAATGAGAATCCAATATAAGACTTAAAAATAAAAGGCCCAAAATGAGGCCCAATAAATTACGACGAAAATGAGTCTTTAAAAGTAAGACACAAAAATATATAGGACCCCAGATACATGAAAAATATACATATGAAAGCAAAAATAAGGCTCATTTGTAAGATAGAAATGAGACCCAAAATGAGGTTCCAAAATAATAACAAAAAATAATAGTAGGGCCCAAATATGAAAAAAATAAGGCCCAAATTGTAAAACCCAAAATTAAAACCCGAATTAAACTCAAAATAAGGCCCAAAATATAATTATATATTTTAATTTCGAGTCTTTAAATCGTTAAATAAATATAGGAAAAGTTCCCAAGTAAAAAACCTGTTTTTTTAATCCTCCACGTAGCAAGCATTCAAATTTTTTTAAGGACATTCCCACCGTGTAGACATGAGCTCGTTGATAGCAGAAAAAGATAGCGCGTGCCTTTTAATTACACAGTGGGATGAATTAACGCGCCATCGTTCCGCCCATGAGTATTAAGGACGTGTAATTGAATGTAACTCCTCTGCAAATACCGACACATTGTAACGAGGCGCACAATAAAAAAAAGGGTAAACGAAGGTAAAAAAGAATTTTTTTCGCGAGTTTTATTCTCTATTCATGTGTTTTCCCATTATTATTATTATTATTATTATTATTATTATTATTATTATTATTTATTTATTTATTTATTTATTACGCAAGAGGTTTCCCACTCACATAATGAGATATTAAACATTATCTAAGTCTTAATTTTTATTTTTATTTCTCTTTCACTTCTCAGTCTCACTATTTTTATTATTATTTATTTTATTTTTATTTTGATGTTTTCTCTATATTCTCAATTAAAATGACTTTAAACAGAATTTTTTAGGTCACGCTAACACAATTAATATAAACCGTTGGCAATCATAAATTTTTGCTAAAAATTTTGACACAGAGTAAACAAATTTATCATCCAATCGACAAACTAATTACTTAGAATTTTTTTAGAATTTTGAATGTCAATGTATTTGTAAACTATTTTGAGAAATCTTCACTCATTGTTTCAAGGCACCTACAATACTTGGAAAGAAACCAAAAAAATTCTTAATCTAATGATAAATAGAAACTCTTGAGAGGATTTGCATAATTTCCTCAACTCGGGGTTAAAAATGACGACATATTACTCATTCCTTTTTTTTTTTTGTCAATAAGAAAAGTTTGATGGTAAAAACACAATTCTTCTGAGAATAGGTTTTTTCACCTCGAATCCCATTTCTGCTTTTGAAATAAGAATTATTTTTGTTTGAACTATTATTAAAAAAATATTATAAACAAAAATATATTCATAAACAATATTTATCTACAAATAATTCAAACAACAATAATTACAACAATAATTCATATTCTTATTTATCTTACCGAGTAAAAAAAATTTGTAATTTTTAAAATAATTAAGAAACAGGAAAAAAATACTTTTTTAAATGATTATTATTAGAAACCATTATTCAAGTTATATTTACTTTTCTGTAACTAAAAGGTAACATTGTTATATAAATGTTACATTACTGTTACATGCTTGTTATATACATGTTACATAATTGTTAGAAAATGTAATTTATTCTAAATATTTCTGTTTTAGACTTATACAAAGAGTAAGAGGAATTCAAATTTCCTACCTACAGAAAAGTGTGAATCATTTTCAATTATCATCTTGTCTAAGATATTTTTCTGTTTTATTTATTCTTTTTTTCAAGATTGTTAAGATCACTATATTTTGCTACTTTGCACCCATTAAATTGACGTTAATAGGATCTCATGATGCTTCCGATACTTTCTAGATGACTTAACACTTTTACACTCTTATACTCAGGGAAAAACATTTAATAATAAAGTGAAGGTAAATTCAGGGAAATCCCAACTCTAATTTAGAATTCTGAAACCTGAATCACGAGAACTGTCAATTAATTTATTCCTGAAACGAAAATGCAAATCAAAATAAACAAACAAGTTTTGAGACACAGTGGCTACTATTTTTTTTTTAATTAATCCGAAATTCATAATTTACGGTCCAAAGTACAAATAAAAATCAGGTCTATCGAAGATTCCTAAATTTTAAATTCTAAAGAGAATCAAAAGCATTTTACTTAAATTTATTAAAATGTTTTCTTGTTCCTAATTTTTTAAATTAGCGACTTTCCCAGATTCTCAGTCCTATAAAAAGTCTGTAATTTAAAAAACTTTTTAATTAGCTAATTAATTAAAAATAATTTTCAATTAAAAGAATTATTTAGAAAGGTTGAAATTTAAAAGGCTGGAAATTCCAAATTTCTCCTTTTGGGGAAATCAAAGAACCATTCAAGAATTTAATTAAAAGAAATCAGAGCGTTCCATTACAAAAAAAATTTGAAATAAGTAAAAAATAAAAATCTTTTTATTAAATGTTTCTTTTTCTAAATTCATGGTCTTCGGTCTAAAGATTGTTTATCTATTTGACACGGGACGCTTCATAAACAATTAATCATAATGTGTGATTGATGCCATTATTCAAAGTACTTTTAGACTTCGAACTTTTCGGTTTTTATTTTTCTATAAATACCAAATCAGAAAATCTGCATAACGATGTATTGTGATTTTTTTCTTTTTTCTTAGTATCAACTTGGTATTCAGTGTACTCGCGATTCTGCCCGCGTAAAAACACTTCAAAGACATTTCTATCTTGCTTACGACTCACCACTCAAGACTCATAACTTATTTGAAGAAGTAATAATTTCATACCAACAAGGTCAGAATGAGCATTAAGCAACCTCGCAATGAACTTCTGCGGATGCAAAATCTTCCTAGCGAAAATGACTAATTTCGAATTTTTATTAAATAAAGACCAGTATTTAAAAATATAAAACTTAAATTTAAACTAATCTAATCTAAAAATTCGATTTCTTCATTTTACTCAACAAATATTAAATTTTGAATTTTTTCCCCTTGTATAATTAATCAATTTTTAACTAGAATTATGTGTACAGAGCGAGAAAATATCTAATTCAAATATTTTTGAAGTAAAATGAAAATACTAAATTTTGAATTCTTTGTTTTATGCAAAAAGTATCGAAAGTAAATATTTTTTCGTTCTGTACGTACGCAGTCTTATATTTAAAAAAAGATTAGCGCTACAGAGCGGAAAAATATTTATCTATAATTATCGTTGAGTAAAATGGAGAATGGAATTTTTAACTTAACACTTTGGTCCAACGCCTTTAAATCCTTTAAAAAATCCAACTTAAAATTTCAAATTTACTTGTCTTGATTCTTCAACTCCAAAGACTTAAACAATTTGAAAGGACAGCTAGCCGTAAAATATAATTATTATTCTTCCATGTTATATATGCAGAAAACAATAAGCCATTAAGTTTGACTTACTTTATGGTTCAATTTCATTTTAATTTCCCAGTCACGAATTAAGTTATAGAAATAAAAAGTGAATTAAAAGGTGTGTAAAGTGGTCTGGGTGACCTGGACCTCATTGAATCGAGGTGCAAATTGTACAAACTTGTTTATGTTCAAGCCAGAGAGAAAGTTTTTCTTTTTTTTAACGCAGTACAAAACTTGTTTCCTCTCTGACCATCTCGAGTGATAATGTGAGTGATGAGGCGATTCGAAAAATTAAAGTTGAACTTTTAAATTTAATTATGTATAATACATGCAAATACTTCACTCCTTGTTCGCAGAATTTAAAATACAAAACATTGTGGATATTATAAAATTATAATCCAAGTCACATCCCAAAGAGACAACAAAATCGGTTTTTCTCGCTTCCGTAATTCTATAAAAGGCTGCAATAAAAAATTCTAATTTTATTATTTAACTACAGCTATTTTTTTGTAAGGTCGAACCTGATACGTTTTGCGACTTGAAAATTGTTTTTGATTGTAATTTAAGTTAAACACAAGAACTTTGAACGAATTAAAATTAAAATATTCAAAGTCAAATTTTAAAACCTTCAATTATATATTCTTGAAGTCTTTCAAATAATTGTAAATTGAAGTTTTCAAATTCGAAGTTTTAAAATTTGAAGTGCTTAAAATTTTACAATTCGAAAATATGTAATTGAATTTCAAAGAATTAAATAACATTCAAGGTTAAAAAAAAATAACAAAAATTGTAATTACATCAAAATCTCTAAAAATTGTTTGAAATTTCTGTAAAATTTTCAACTGTTTTGAAAACCACTGAAATTTTTTCACAATCTTTAAAGAAACGTTTCGCATAATTGCAAAAAATTGATTGCCTTACAATCTTGCCCCTATTTATAATAAAACAATATTTTTGCATCCTAAATCGGAAAACTAAAACGCCTTAAAGTAAAATCCATTCCTTTTTCTAAATTTCTAATAGAAATCACATGAAGAGTAAAACTCAAATATTTCGATCTGTAATTGATTTTATTTCTTTGCGTTTTCCACAAGCGAAATACCAACAACATAATTATGTACTTCGATGGGAGAACACACTAAACTCCAGCAGTCTTGATCTTTTGAAAATATATAATATTTATATACATATGTCTATATATATATCCAGAAATTTAATCAAGATTTTCGAAATTCGAACAAATGTGTCACAATATGTAGATGAATGCTATTTCTTTAAGGATACAATGCACATTTGAATCACATAAGCATCTCATTCAGTACGTGGAAAGACAATAGGTAAGATCAAAAGTTAATTACCGTATCAAGATACGGTCTTTTTATTGACCAGGAACAATAAAGAAAAACCGACGGTCAAAGACTAAATCCCTCCATCTCAAAAAGTCAAGGTAAAAAAGACGCGCGACTTCCAACGAATCTAGCTTTAATTGAAAAATAATGATGTTCAATAATAATTGCATCGCGACTTAGCATATTGTTTTCCAAGATACTACTTTTGTAACATAATTCCCTTTTTTCAGATATGTACGCAAGCACAGTAATTTCTATTCAAATAAATTACTCGCCCTCGCGTTCTAATCGAGTCTTTGCTTTGGCAGTACCAATCGTTGAAACAATAATTCACAGTTTAAATAAATAAAATAAAATAAAATAAAAACGCCCTACCATCATTTCGAAAATTCTAGTAACATAAAATCGACTTGAAATCTATTCTCTTTAAAAGGTGAAAATGTTCCTTAAGAGATTTCACCATGAAAATTTCCCGAAAAGGGAAATTCTCTTCCGCTTTACTATTAAAATATGAACAATAAGTTCACTACTGCATTCAAAAACTACTTAAACAATAATTCAGAGTAGCGAATCCTCGAAAAAAATTCTCGGGAATTCTTCTTTCTCAAAGATTTTTGGTTAAATTAATTTTTTAAATATAAATCGGAAACTTCATATTTTTTTTGAATTAGCTGTTCATGTAAGTGAGATATAAAAAAAATTCCCGGTTTTTGGATTGAGTCGCCACTCCGCAATACACAAATATCGTTGCGTAATAACATAATTATTACTTACAGAGACAAAAAGAAGTCGAGTATTCAGAGATACTCAAAGCGTCTTTTTTTTCGTTTTGGTACCAAGATACCTTTTTATAATTTTTTTTCTAAGTCTTTTTTACATTCTTGTTTTCTAAGTAATCGCCTTTCGCTTACTTACGATATTCTTACACAGATAATAAGCGTGGATTTTTTTTTTGGGCGGGAGTAGTGGTAGTTTTAAATATTTCATAACTAACAATCGTTCATTTAATCATCTTTTACTAATTCTAAGAGTGCAGTGGAAAAATAGAGATCCGCTCGTCTCTGTTCAATACCATTAGGTGAGAAAGGAATATATAACCCTCGCACCCAATTTTTGATCTCTTTAAACACATCTTTAAACAAAAAAATAGATAATTATCAAAGAATGGATGCGAAGGTTTTTTTAAAATAAATAACAGATGCGTCTGAGAATTTCTAATGTATTAAAAATTGTATCGAACACAAGAATATTAATCAATTCAAATTAAAACTTGGAATTTTCAAACGCACGTTTTTATTTGGAAGTAAAATTAAGGCCCTTTACCGAAAAATTCTTCTGGAAGATTTAACCGATTTCACGCAATATTTTTTTGTATATATTTTTATGTTTATTTCTTATTTATTCATCCCTACTTTGGAGAATGTAGAGATCTAAAACTTTCTTAGCTTGGAAATTTCACAAATCGAAATGTCTTGATCGCACACGAAAACGACTTTCAAAAACACTCGACACAAACTAATTTACACTACACAGTAATTATCATACTTTGTATTTCCGAACGAAAATCGCTCATTATTTTCTAGGAAAGGTACTAATTTTTTTTTTTTCATATTTACAGTACAATTGTCAAGTTGACACAACTCACTCGGACAAAAGCCGAGATTACTGTTTGAAATCAAATCTCCAGCAATCGGAAATTTCACGAATCAATTAATCTTCTATTCTACTAATTAGTACTTTTACTTGGAAAGTCTTTTTGCCGAAAATAACTGGCGAATTTGAAACAGGCGAAATTTACTTCTTTAGTAAATTATAAATAAATACCTTATAAAAGTAAAAATCAAAATCACGATTGGAATAATCACAATTTTCAAAAAATCGATTATAAAATTGCATTTATTTTCTTACTTCGAAAAAATAAATTTTAATCAGATTTATTTCATTTATGTGCACGGATTTTATAACTTTATATAACTCTTATTTTCTGATAAATTTGCAAGGAATAAATAAATTTAATATTTATGATGTCGTTCTTTGGTTAATATTAAAATCTTGAACAGTGTAAATGGACAAAAAGAGTTCTCATCTTATTTTTTTTCGCCTGTTCCATAATTCGTTGGATTGGGTGACCTTCAAGGATTGATTTTAAAGTTAAGACTTAACTTAGGATACAGAGAGGCTGACTTAGAGGCGAAAAATACAAATTCTGAGGTCATCAGTTGGCTGCGATCCAGCCATTTGTTACAAGATAATGGAGGATTTTACTCTCTGGTTCCGATTGGGGAATCACGTTCGACCTCTTGTTACCATTCAGATATTCCTAAAATAATAAAAATTCATTTATTATTTAAATACCTTCCAAGCTTGGCATCAATCGTGCAAGTAAGTTTATTGAGTTGATCGAAATTAAAATCAAAAGGTATTCAAAAACAAGAAGAACAAGAAAGGAAATTCAAATACTTTTACTTAAAGATTTTATAAAATGAAAGAGAATTCATAAAAATGTAATTAATCTACGTAAATTTAAAATGTTTTCAGAAATTACTCTTCGAAAAATCTCGATCACTGATTACATTTTCGAGTTTTTTCTAATTTTTATTATCTAAAAGATTCTGAAAAAGGATCAGATTTGATGTTGTAAGTTTTATATTAAAATTATTACTACCTGAAGTAAAATCGCTTTCTGAGTCAAATACTGTGTGGGTTTGAGATCGAGTTGAAGACACAGTATTTTTTCCTGTTTTGTGAGAAGATGTGCCGCTGCCTCTACTTCTATATCCTTTTCGTCTGATTCCTCTGGCTTCATTTCCCTCTCCGTAGAATTGGAACCGGCAAAAGGCCGATTTACACTGGGATTGCTATCCTGCTCCACCCACAGATTGGCTGGAATCGTCGTCCGATTGTGATTGATTGAGGAGCTGGTGCTGGCCGATTCTCTTGCAATGGACTTTCGGTCGGTGAAAGAGTAGCTTTTTTCTTCTTCTCTGTAATGGAAAAAGTTTTTTAGAAAACAGCTTAAAACATAAACGATGCTTTCATTTTGTATTCGAAGCCAAACTACCTAGCAGATTATGAATACGAAATATAATATATTAATACAATTATTTTCCAACTGGGAACTGAAGTCTCATATATTTTTCTTACTTTATACAGCTATACTTTTGCCCACAGAAGAACTTTTCGATATTACATTACCAACAAGCTTAAACTGGAGAAAACATGTTTAAATCAGAATTAAGGTCAATATTTCAGAATAAAATTATCTGGCCAAAAATTGAATATTGATTCGTAAATTAATGTTGGAAATTTAAAAAAATATTGTATATAGGAATGTTTAATTACATTGAGAAACTTTTAAAACGTTGCAGGTTTCACAATTACAGTCACAAAACATATTTTTTTAGAATTAGGAATTCAAAAAGGGAAATAACTCTGAAGATTAATTATTAAATTTAACCATAAACTTTAAAGTAACTAATCAAGATGAAAATAAAATCACAAGCATGGATATATATGTAATAATCAAAGACACTGACACTGCTTAAAATAAAACAATATATATATATAATATATATATATATA
>UCOK01006121.1:0-33661 GCA_900474325.1 Synergus umbraculus | reverse complement strand
ATCTTTTTCCAAAGCATCGCTGTCACCGTCTGAAGAATAATCATTCGAATAATCATCATCAGCATCATCATCATCTGAAAACATTAAATTGAGGAGAAAATATTGTTAAAATATTCAAGCGGTTGTTAGCAGCATTTTTTCTGAATATAAATGTGAGTACAATATTAAATATTTATTACATAAAGCTATACTTGGAATTCTATGCAAAAAGTATTCAACTTCGATTCCTCTGTCTGTAAGCTCATATTTCTATTCAAAAAAGAAATCTTGCCACAAGCGAAAAATTATCTAGTTCTAATATTTGTTGAGTAAAATAAAAAAATTTAATTTTGAAGTTAGAGCCCAGTTCTAAAAATTTTAATTTTAAAAAATTATCCAGATCCGGATAATTAAATATTTATAATAGTAATAATTTCTACTCACCTTCAAAATTAGATTCATCGAAAACAACCTCAAATTTTATTGCTTCTTCTTTATTGGAAGTAAAATTAGAGGATGCTGGTTGATGCTCTTCATTCTCGAATAGTTTTTTTAAAGATCGATGCCTTTTTACTCTAATCCTTCCTTGTTCCTGTGCACGTTTTTTAGGATCCATTTCGCACTGAGGTTATTTATTTACTTTGTAAAATAGCTGACAGCACGCTGTCAACTATTTTGCAAAGTACATAAATAAATTACTATCATAGGTTATTTCAGATTTCACAAGTCCCTGATTAGAATATCTCTTCGGGTTCTGACTAGAGGTGAATAGATTACCAAGTCGAAGCAAAAGAGGGAATCTAGCGAGTACCCAATCACTTCCTCTAAAGGTTTTTCTGACTAGGAAGTCTAGCTGGATTCTAGTTAGCATCCAATTTTAAATAAGGACAAGTGGGGAAATTTCCACACGGGAATGGATTTCTAGAAACAAGAGCATTTCTCGAGAGTGGAGCCATTTAAGTTTATGTCTAAGTTTAAATAAGTTTAACTTAAATACCATTGCAGTATTTCCGACTGTTGATCTGATCCCAGACCCGACTTGTCACAATATCCCGTAAGAACCTAAGTCACGCCGGTTGATTCAGCCACTCCTGGTTTCCTCGTTCGACAGATGGAGGGCGGATATAATTCGCTTCCTGGCCCCGCGCCAATGTAAACGAGCACGATAGGCCTGCCACTGATTTTTCGCTTCAACGATTGGTCTCCATCATTCAAAATTTAATTAAATTCTACTGCTCATATATCCAATTTATTTTGCAAAAGTCGGCAAATGATCCTTTTTCGCCTGGAATAACAAGAATCTAATTCTTGGCGCGTAACAACTTCTCTCTGACCCAGACAGAAATCTGTGAAATATCTATTTTTTTAAACTCCTCTTTTAAGTTCTATAATTTAAAAATTCTTGCCTAACGTTCTTTTCATTCTTTTCATTGTTCATTCACTTGTGAAATTTAATTTCAATAACAATACGTATTTAATGCAAGAGGTATACATAAATCGTCTTCTATAGATCTTTAAATTTTACTTCACTGCAAAATCCTCTCTGTTTCGTCTTTTTGGTCTTACATTTATCTTTCCAGAAAAATATATAGAGAAACTGAGATACTGCAATCTACTTTAAATTCCGGTCGCAAGGCTGTTCTATCTTGTATCAAAATGGATTCCTACTTTCTACTTTGATGAAAAATGTCTATACAAAAATGCTGCTATACATATACAATATATGCGTTGTTAAGTATTTAATAGATAGATTAATAAGTCGTTATTCATAACGACTTTCTAGATTTTATTTTCTTGACCTTTGTGACTCCTTATTACATCATTGCATCGAATTATTAAAACCCGCCTCTTAAATTTTCGAATAATTGGTATGTTAATACTGAAGTGAACCATTGCATGGAAATATAAACCTTGTCACCGATAACAAGTGCGAAACGTATGTATATGTAATTCATAGTTACTTACGTGCACTCGAATGTAGGTCATCAACTTTTTCCAGAAGTTAATGCAGTCCTGCCTTTTAGAGTTTCTTTCCTGAACTAAACTGACCCCCTTACATCAACAAATATTACTCTTTCAATAATATTTTCTTTTTTAAGTAAACAATGTCGATTAGATCATATTATATAATATGATATTAATTATTCTAACAAAAGAGAAAGCTTTCGTGTTTGCAACACGAACTATTTGTGTTTAACAAGATTTTGGCTCTAAGCCAATCCCCGGCGTCTTCTTTCGTCGCCCTTGCTCGTAATTAACCAAATTTATAACTTTTTTCTATTAAAATCTCATTTAATTGGTGGTTTCATTATTTTTGAAACCCCTTTTCCAACTCCTCATTTTTTAAAATATTAGAGTATTCTTTTTAGAGTATTCTGCTCTATAATTTTATGTAATTCGAAAGATCCGGATCTTTTCTGGGCTTCATTGACTATTATATACCCACGGCATGTAAAATCGCTTTGCCTAATGAGGAAGATGAGAATGGAATTGAAAATGACATTGTATTTTGCATATTACAATATCAGGGATGTATCAACGAAAAATACTTGTCTTTAAATAAAAAAGAGCTCCTCAGCTTCATTTGATCAAAATAGTCATTTATTTTTCAGTAATGATATCATTTTAAGCAGGAAGTGCAATATTGTTAATTTCTTCATTACGTAATCATAATTAGACTGTGTGGGTGGTCATTTGTTTATGTTTCGAGTCACGTTTGTCTTTTTCTAGTTTCACATCAAACATCCAGCAGCTCTTATTCATCACTTGAAGCATATAATTATAAAATCAACAAAATCCACATAATGTAAGCGCAAACATAACAAGACTCTTATTTATTTTAAACTTCTTAAATTTTCATCCGGGGCTTTAAAGTTTAGAGCTTGAATTATGAAAATAATTAATAGTTTGCGTAATTAAATCAAGATTTATCTAAAACATGGAATTTTAGTTGAAAATGCAAGAGAAAATTCGCCATTAGCTTCTTTAGACCTCCAAGAAAAGTACACTCGACACGTGGTACCCAAAGTACTCTTTTTACTCTATTTTCTCATTACTAGGCTTATATTTATAGCTACGTGACATTCACAGCCACTTGCATACTAAAGCCGCAAGATAGGTAGACATAACTTCACAAAAGTTTAACATAGACCTTCATAAGCTCTTGTATTTAAAGTTAAAAATTTACAGTTAAATAACAAATATTAATTTACATTATTATAATAAATGAGGAGGTCAGCAAAATTCCAAATTTATCGAAAATCGAACATGTTTCTAAAAAATCTATCTATTGATTATTTTCTCAATAATAATTAATTTTGAGGTCTGTTACATAAAATCAGTAATCAGATAAGTTACTAACGGTGCCTAGTATTTTGTTTCAGTTTGCTGGAATTTTACGCCTTTTTTATGTCGATTTATGCCATTTATGCTGAGAATATGTACTTATATAGAGGAACTTATATTATAGAGAAGCAGAGAAGCCTAAGAAGCAAGTGACTGGACATAGCTCGTTCTTTTCATGTTGAACGTTGGTGAAAGTAAAATTCTTTCCACTATTTGCCGATCCAACGTTCCAATCGTTCACACCTACAAGTGCATTCCCCCTTCCACATGTGACATTCCTTCTCTAGTTAAGGATGATTTCATAATTCACGATTAGCCCTCTTTTCTCTCGAGGCCTATTATTACATCTTCCCAAACCTCGAATCATGCGAACGAATTCCCTGTGCCTATTTTTATTCAAAATCTGTCTGTTCTTTCTACTCTTCTGCTACTCATTTGTATCTTTAAAAATAGAGGTCAACCGCTTGAAATTTCAGTTCAAAATCATCAAATTTCTTTGAATATTTCGAACACTTCTTGAAATATCAGTAATACATGTATATATACATAGACTTTTGAAAAATGTATGCGCTCTCTGGGTCAAAAAGCGAAACTCAGGCTTCAGTTCAAAGACCCCGCCAAAGGAGACACCCATCAGGAAAACCTGTTTGATCAATGATAGAGGTTGTCAACCAAGTCCCGGCCAAGTCTAAAGACCTCCATAAGGAAAAGAGTCAAACCCACGTTGACTCTCCCAACAAAAATGCTAGGAAAGGGGGTTAAGTGTCCTTCGAGTTGGTCGTTTGTCGACGAAAATATCGAAGATGTGGAGCATATAAACCTCAAACCGGAAATACAACGTCAGCTGGGTTGTTTAATAAACGAAGACGTGTTTCTGGAATATCCATTCGCATATGTTCCTTCTGAAATAGTAAAGAGTCACTGTAATAGATCCGGCTCTCCATTCAAAAACTACAAAGAAAAACTGGAATTATATAAGGATTCCTCATTTCTGGTTGGATATGCTTCGAAGGAGTTGACTTCGGAGAAGTTTGTTATTTGTCTGACAGAGGAAGCTCGTGATCTGATGGTGAAGAGGAATAGAGAGGTCACTATGAGGATGCTTGATTATGTAAGGATGAAAGTTGAAAAGATCCCTCGATCCTGGAGGTCGTTAGGTAGCGAGGATGACCTTGAGGCGACCTTCATGAAGAATGCAAGACCCTATTATGAAGTGGAGATTTCTCTGCCTGTTCCTCTTCTACTACAGCATCGTGAACTCTCGGATCGATCTGTAGATGATGCCAGAGATGGGTACATTAAACTTTATTTTAAAAAATATTTCCATTCAAAAACTGATCAAGACTAAACTTATGATTAACTCACACACTGTTCTTAGAATATAACGATTATTTTTTAATACACAATTAATTCTACGAATTAAACCAAGAGAATTGATAATTAATGCTGGTATTAAAAACATTTCTAGTTACGTCAAGATCGTTCCAGAGTACGAAGTATTCGAAAACATCGAAATGTTACTTATCAACAAAGCCATCCAGACTAATCTGATAAGCCGAGAGAATAGCGTTCAAACATATCCAGGACATCCAAAAAATGAGTGGACTCAATATGAATATGACTGTTTCCCAAAGAAGGAAACTCCTGAAAAAAAGGAAGTTGAAGAAAAGGGAAAAAGTGCAGAAGAGGGGAAAAGTGGAAGTAAACAATCTTCGGAAGAAATCATGGAAGAAAGTGTAGAAAGTGAAGGAAAGAATATAAAGAAAGCATCATCTGTGGAAATGTTTCTTGGAGATCACATAGAGGAGATGATAGGTGTAATAAGATATAATACAGTCATCAACTTACACACTGATGACATATCGAATCTTGCTCAAGGCGTTGTTCAAGAACCGAGACTCACTAATCTCATTGCATGCAAAGAATATGTTTCCCTAATTAATTTAAGTTTCAGCAAGATGAGGATTATCTCAAACATCTCCTGGCATCCTAATTTAGATGATATTGTTGCGATTTGTTATGTGGAAGGAAAGGGTAAAGCAGTTCTTGAAACCAAGGATAAACTGACGGAAAGTAAAATCCCAGATGAAAATTTTAATAAGACTGATGAGAGTCAATATCAATACAAAAATGATAATGATCTTGATGCTGATGAGATTGAAGATAATAAGGATTATCGAGATATTAGTGAAAGTACCAGTAACGAAGCTAATAATAACGAAGATAGCATTGCAAGTAGTACGAAAGACAATAATATTATTGAAGATGGAGTACTAATCTGGTCATTATCAGATTCACTCTATCCAAAAATGATACTAGCTAATCACGAAGTCATCCAAGTTGTCTCTTTCTGTCCATATCAGCCAGATATTCTCATCGGAGGCAGTTCCAGTGGTCAAATTATACTTTGGGATCTCAGAGGTTTATTAGATTTTGATGAGAATTCCAAAGAAATCCCTATCATGAATCCAATAACGTTTTCCAATAAAGATACTTCCCATCATTCCCCAATAAGAAATATTCGTTGGTTGCCTTCTTGGTACGAAATACGTCCCAATGGAAGTATACAAAAGTCACCTAGAAAGAGTTTACAATTTGTAACAGCGTCTGATGATGGATCATTAGCAATTTGGGATCTTCGCTGGCAAGCAAACTCAAGACCACCTTCCAAAACTCGAAAAACGGATATCCTTGAATCTTTCGACCCAAAGAAACTAAATGGTCTACTTCGACCTGTTTATCAAATTTTGATGCAGCATCCTAGAGAGGTCTGGAAGTTCTCTCCATTGAGTGTTTGTATTCCTTTAATAAAAGATGAAAATCAAGAAAGTAAAGATCTGGATGCGAGGACTAATGAGCTGTTGAAGAGATTTTTGGTTGCAACTCTTGAAGGTGAACTCATCTGTTGTTCTTGGGAAGGTCAAGATTTTGGAACTGATGATTCCAGTTTGGAAAAATGCAAGTTTATTAGTCGTTCCTGCATCCACGATGGTCCTGTGCTCGAAATTTCTAGGTAGTCATTCCATATTCCATTTTTCATTCATTTATGGTATTAACTTAAAATTTATAGTATTAAAGTCAAAAACTTAACTTATACTGAAAAATTTCAAATCTCAGGTGTCCATTTTTGGATGATGTGATATTGACCATTGGGGGCAGAATTTTCGCAATCTGGAAGGACGAATATCTAGAGTCTCCTTTATTATGGAGAAGAAGCTCGCATTTATACACTTCCTCTTGCTGGAGCAACAGAGCAGGAATGTTTTTACTAGCAAGACTTGACGGTGAACTTGAAGTTTGGGACATCACAAGAAAAACTCAGGAACCAGTTCTTTCACAGTTCATCTCCAGAGGACCCATAACAGGTCTATATCCTCGCCTCTCTTCCAAAATCATTGGAATTTGTGATTACAACGGTGCCTTCCGAATATTCATAGAACCAGAAGAGACCAAAGAAGAATCTCTTGAAAGAATCGAATGGTTCGAAGAGTTTGTCTGGCGTGAAGTTAAACGAAAAAGGAATTTCTTTCTCTGGGAATCCGACTATCTTAAAAACAACCCAAAAGCTGTCACGAGGAAAAAGTTGCGAGATTCTGAAGAAGCTAAGAGAAAACATCAAGAGGTTCGAGAAAAATTTCAAAAGGACCAGGAGGAATTGGCAAGAAGAGAAGCTGAGTTGCAAGCTCGCCTGATTAAAAAGTCAAAAGCTGTAATCTGGAAATCACGGGATCACGACAGAATGAAAAAGATTCTCTTGCAAAAAAAAGGATTTGTGCCTCAAAAGTTAGAGGAGAGCAGATTACCATTGGTTATACAACAGAAGGAGAGGAATTTAAAGATGGAGAATGCTAAGAATGAAATATGCTCAAGAGACAAATATTTCAAGGATGCTGTGGCTGCAGAAATACCAGAGAAGAAATATCTTGAGAAGAAGATTCAATTCAAGGTCATCAAGATGTCGTTAATAAAGGGGACTCAAGATGATAAGAAAAATTATAAAGAAGAATTTTTAAAGGTCCGGGAAGAGGCTCTAAAAAGATTGAGTGAAAATGGTTTTGTTCCAAAATTCGATTGGAACAGTGCAATGAAAGAAGGACGACGACGACGGTTGATGATTAAAAAGTAGATTTATTTAAATGTAATAACAAATAAATATAATTTAATGTCTAAAACGTTTGACTGAAATTTATGAATCATAAATACTTTTGCTGTTTCTATACAATTTATAATTAAAAATTTTTATAATTCTATAGTTGTGCGTATATTTTAGCCTCAGGTAAAGTAAGAAATAAAACGAGTAAAACTCTCGATGGAAAATATATGCTTATATACCGGTTAAGTGTTTAACTGTTTATCATACGTTCCACAATGACTACGAGAGCGATAAGATAACCAAATCTTCCACCTATTCGACAAGAAATGCGCTTTGTCAGCACACGATGTGAAATAGGAGAAATTTGCACTTAAAGTAGCTAAAAAATTTTTTTTAGAAAGTAGATAGATTTATTTTATCGTGTTCCCATAGACATTGAGGAGAAATGGAATATGAAACAGGTTTCACTAGATTTTGAGTTTTTAACTTGAAGCAATAAATTCTAGTAAATTTATTTATTAGACTATATTTTTATTTTTTAATCGAAGAATAAGCCTTGTATATTATTATTATATATAAAATGAGAATGAATAAAGAAGATACATTTTAAAAGTCTAAAAAGTATGTTACAATAATTAATATTACTATTTTTGTTTCAGCTTTTTGGATTAATTGCAATGAGCTGTGTTGGTTCAGTTTGGCGATTTGGATCAGCCCATTGGTTCCTTTTGGTTGCATCAATCGCCTTCATTATCACTTTCCTCTTAATCGTCGCTTACGTATTTAATCTTCGAGAATCCACGAAATACCCTGTACAAGTTGTACTATCTTGGGTAAGAAAATTAATTTTATTTACCTATATATATATATATATATATATGACAAAAGTATGCAATCAAGGATAAATAAATTTATAAACAATCATTTTTCTTCAATTTTTCAGGAAGTAATATACACCTGTGCAATTACGTTTTTCTACTTCACGGGTTGTCTCTCTGTGCTGATTCAATACTCCAATTATAATGCAGGGACCGCCATTGCTGGTGCTGTAAGTTCGAACTTTTTTATTATTTATTACATATTTTAAGATACATTTTCAATAAAAATTGTTTTGCCCAAATTAATACAAATTAGGTATTCTAAAACTGATAAAATTATTTTTTACAGGTCTTTGGACTATTTACCACCATCGCATATGGCGTAGGCGCATTTTTATTAATCATGGAGTATAAAAACATGACTCGACAGTGAGCAGTTGAAATTCACACTTGAAGGAGTAATTAACTCAAGGAGTAATTAAGTCATGAAGAAAACGATCCCAATGTTGATACTTACAAGGGATAAATGAGAAGATCTCGACTATTTCATGAAGTCCGATGACTGTGTCAGATCACTCAAAAAAAAAAGGAAAATGCTACCAACGTGCCTTATTGTTAGCCCAGCAAGTCTTCATCATTATGCTATTTCATTTTGTCATCAAGAGCCTTACGATTGCAAGAAGATATGTTAGAAGTCCATTTAGAAATATGTAAACAAATTATATACAAAAATGAATTTATAAAATACTACGAGCTAAAGGATGATGCATAATTATGAGAAATTCTTTCTCGCTTACTTAAAATCAGTATCTTTCTTTTTATATAAAATCTATCACAATTTTTGTTCATTTTTTGCCACGACGAGCTTATAGCATGGAGGAAATTGTAAAAATTGAACCAAAGCCACCTAACAATTGCATAATGTGTCTTTCATCGACAATCCTTGGCTAAAAACTCTTTTACTTAGATTTTCACTATATTTAAGTTCAACCAAAAATTGGTTAGTTAATTTAACGTTTCGAGTGGAACATTATCATTTTTTTTATTATTTTCTAATTTTTGATTATCTATTAATTATTTACTTTTATGTGTTACTTAAGATGATGTATTGAGAGTTCAATACATAAAACCATAAATACAAAACAGTAGAAAATTTCATTCTAAATATTAAGGAATTATATAAATTATTATCAAAATATCTTTCGACGGGATCTTTTCCCAAAGTATATTGTAAAATTGTATGTTTATAATATGCTCTAATTTTTGACTAACCGCACGATCTTAAATTAATTAATCTCCCAAATTAATTAATGTATTACAGTAATCTCATAGTATAAAACAAATTTTCTAGTATTTGTTGTTACGATTGTTATACTTTCACTTTTGTTGTATTCACTTCATTTTTAAGCCTGTTTTGCAAGATATCTTACAAATTCGATCCCGACAGCGCATCGATTACAATTGTCAGTTTTAAATAGTTTCTTTTGCACTCGCTCGTATCTTTTTCAATTTACCTGAAATTTATATATTATATAAACAATATTATAAAATATAATATATAGATATATAAATATATAAAATATATACAAATGATACACATAATATATTAAAAATATACTTAATAAATACTTACACGCGGACTTTAATTGCGTCTAGAACAATCGTCGAATGCAAAATCTGAGCTGGTATCTCAAAATTCTGAATCGGTGACGGACTTGTTATTTTTGTAAGCTTCGAAAGTACAATTTTTATACTATTAAAAAGAACTGGCGCGAGTCCGTCCCGATGCCAGAATATTGTAGGAGACTTGAATTATAATGCTACTTAATCCTGGTACGAACCTTCTTAATGTTATATTACGTAAGTCAATATTTATGTAACTGCCGACACGAGTCTTGTAAATAAAGATGTCGTACAGGTTTTGAACAAAAAGAAATAAAACTAATTATTGTAAAGAGAATCGACAGTTTAATAGATATATATTAATAGATATAGATTAATAGATATAAATTTCTATTAAAATATTTCGTTATAATTTGGAAAAGTTAGGGCATTGAAAATTAAAAACACTCGCACTTTCTTTTTATTCGTTTTTCCTGGTATAAAAAGTTTCCCGAATTTTCGGTTTTCGGGCTATTAAGTATTTTTATGATCGTAAAAATTTATAGGTTCAAACATCGAGATTTGCATTTTTTCATTTTACTCAAGAAATATTAAATTTGCAATTTTTTCCTTCTGTAACATTAATCAAATTTTAAATAGAATTATGCGTACAGAGTGAGAAAATATCTAATTCAAATATTTTTTAATTAAAATCAAAATATTCAATTTTGAATTCCTCGTTTTATGTAAAAATTATTGAAATTAAATATTTTTTCGCTCTGTATGCAGTCTTATACTTGAAAAAATATTAGCGCTACAGAGCGAAAAATTATTTATCTATAATTTTCGTTGAGTAAAATGGAGAATTGAATATCGAGCTTAAGATTTGGGTCCAAGGCCCTTAAAGAATTAATTTAATGATCAAATGAATTAATTTTAAGATCAAATGTGTTGAATTTTGCGTCGCATATAATTCGTTCTTGGTTTAGTAAGTAGATAATTCCTCATTAGGTGAGACGATAGTAAACCATAACTTATCGATAAGTCAAATTTCTTAATTGGATAACAAATTGGATGGATATAACATCTTTTTTTTTATTTTATTCCAATCTAAACATAAATTTCTGATAAAGCACTATAATTTTTAGATAAAGTATATTCTATTTGGAGAAAACCTTAGAAATAAGGAATTACAAGATCAGAAAAGTTCCTTGAATTAAATCAAAACGAAACTTACGGAAGTCTTTTATAAGGCAGCTTGTAAATTGGTCTGACCATACACGACATCGTTCTACTACCCACGGGTACAAGTAAACAAACATATAGTATATGCTGCTAAATTCCTTCTATAAATCCAGAGAAAGTTACATTTATTCAGTAAAATGGGCACTTTTATATAAAAATTGTCTAAAAGCCCTTTAGAAACACATTTTCCAAAATTCTTTTAAATCGCCTTTCTAAACCTTTTCTTTCCAAGTTTTTGCAAAAAAAAAAAAAAAAGAAAAAAAATAGGATATCTGAACGAAAATTGTTTTCATTGACAGTAACACAATTTCGTGCGCATTGTGTCTTGCGCACGTAGGAATAAAACAATTCTTTAGTGTGCGTGCATCCGATGATATCATCGTGACGTATATTATAGTAACGGGTGTATACTTTGGTTTGTAAAGGAGAGTGGATTTCAGTTTTCAGTTTATCGCGAGCAGTCGACAGGCGTCCACTTATTTCCCGCCTAAGGTCAGTCTCTCATTCATAAATAAACTATCAATATATATTTTTTATTAATCTCATCAAAAATTGCTACGTTTTTTTATCCCATTAAAGGTGGGTGTCAAATTTCAAAATCTAAACATAGAAATTCGTCATTCAAAAGCAAAGAGAGTTTAAACAATTAATGAAAAGTTCTTTTTATTATTTATAACTTTTAATATGCATGAAATTTAATTTAAAGAAGCAATAATAAAAATACTATTAATAAATAGTGTTACATTCTCGGGTGACCCAAAAATCATTCATCGATTATGAAAATAAATTTATGTTAAAATTGTTTTCTTTTCTCATATTTTTTCTTCTTTTTTTTTTTATTATTAAATAATGCTTGCAATTTAGAGGAAAAGTGACGGACAGAAAAATCCTCAATTTAAGATTGTTTACACGTGCTCGATAAATATAATACATATGGTGTGTCTTACTTAAAAATAGCCGGTGACGCCTCGATTATTTCACGTTCCGAGAAAATACCATTGGGTCATCACGCGAAATGAAAATTAGGCACTTTGACTTATTTCTTTACGAAATCTGATGATCTCAATCTTATTTCAAACGCAAGAATTCAATCTATGTTTAGAATAATTGAATACATTTTATATAAATGGAATGACCCTCTTTTCATGTTGAAAATCAGATATAAAAATATAATTTTATTAAAAGAGTATTAGGTCTGATTATTTGTCATCTCTTCATATATTATTAATTTATATATTATAACTTTTCCATTATTTACATTAATTCATTATTTGTATAATTTCAATTCTTTTGAAAATTAACATATGAATTTAACGAGTGGAATTTTCTTTAATGGTTTCATAATGACACATTCTTCATGTCATCACCACAAAATAATGAATTCTCTTGGTGTAAACGCACCTATTAAAAATATGAATAAATTGTCTGCATTCTTTAATAAAAGATTATTGGAGGTAATGATTATTAATACAGGTAAATATAAGTATTGGAAGACGCTTCCGTCACTTTTCACCGACGCTGATTCATGAACAGGTTGTTTACGTATGATAACACCTGTTGGGTCCAGAATCCGTCCCCCTAAATTTTCCCCACTACTTTTTCGCGTATACTTTCAAATATTTAATTTAATTTAATTTAATTAACTTTATTATCTGATAAAATGCAATCTGATATGGCTGAAAGGGAAAATGCTTCATGTGAAATTTATTATACCTAGGTATTGATTGCTGGCGCGCCTTAGAGACGCGACTATGGGAGTGCTATGTATATCTACGATTCTTTACATGTTTATACTGTAACTGGGGAAAAGAAAAGTAACATAATATTCATCACAGAAAATCCTTTATTTCATTAACTTACAACAAAAGATAAGATTCATATTAATTCATAAGATTCTATATTAAAATATAATTATTTATAATACTAATTACACTAAAAATATAATTATCATGTATATAAATATATTCCTTATATTTTTGTCTATTTTTTTAAAGACTGTTAAAAAATATTAGCTTGATTGAAAATTGTAAACAGTTTTCTCTGGAACGACAATAAGTTACGCAGTCAATGGGTTATTTTGGTTGTTTGAAACATGGAGGCTCCTGCTTTCTTCGCTATATGTAGGTCGCACCTCCAATTCTCGGCCTTGTCCCTCTTTCCTCGCATATGTCGACAAGGATGCCTACATTGCCTCTGGCCAAAGCAAAATAATAAAAGAAATAAGTTTCATTTTAATGACCAATAATTAAAAATAATAACACAATGTTCTGTGAACTTCAATCGGTCAGATCTGATGACTTCCGCTCCAGCAGAGCGGAAGAGTTTGAAAAAAGTATTTTCAGGTTTTTAAAATACAAAATAGAACATTAGGAAAATACAGTGGCTATAATGTATAAAATGTATTTCAAATAAAATGCATTTGAAGTTCAAAGGGAATGAAAATTAATAAAAAATGCCTGTTAATCATGTAAGGTCACCGATTTGCCATTTCTAGAATCCTGAGGTCATCTTTCTGTAAAACCAACATATATATAAATACTTTATGATTCAGCACGTGTTATGACTTAATTCAGCTATGTATAGAATTGATAAGATTGTAGAAAAATCGTATTCTCTTCATTTCAAAGGTTTATAACTCAAGCGTAGTCATCAGTGAACGTTTAAGCTTGAGATTAAAGAAACTTAGGTGTTTTTCATCACAAAATCATCAAAGACGGTTTATAACAATATTTTGTATATTTTCCAGCCTAGAGACCAATTAAGAAGGCAAGATGTCTCATTCAGTGACAATTCGGACACAAACTGTAACTACAAGCAGTTCCGCTATTATCATCAATACTGGTTATCTAAAATCATGGAGTGGTCTCTTAAAAGTCCTTGAATTGGTATGTACAATCAAATTAGATTCAATGTCGAATTGTAAAACATGATAATTATTATAAAACACTTTTCTGTGATAAAAAAATAAAGAAGAGGATGATGGAGATTTGTATTCCATTTGTCTTCTTTTAGAACATTTTTTATAGAAAATAAATTCTTCCTTCTTATAATATACTTTTTTTTTAATATATTTTTTAATATATTTTTTTTAAATAAAAACTTTTACTTGCAGGTACTAGGAATAGTATGTGTAGGAATCATGGGATATTTATTTGACAATTATTACTTTTATAATTATATCCGGCTGAACAGTTTGACATCACCTGCACTATTTCTTTTCCTGATGACGACTACCTTTATGATAGGAACTTTCATACTGCTTCTAAGTTTTACAGCCTCAATTTCGACGGAATCCATTTTAACGAAAACAATGTTCGTAAGTATCTAAAGCATATAAAAATTAATTATGCTGAGTTAAATTATGCTGAGTTTTGATTTGATAAATTGAAACATTGTTCAGTACTTATCGATTTTTTAAACGAAGTATTTTTATCCCCATTTTAATTTTAACCGTTTATTTTGATATTTTAGGAACTAATATATCATGGACTGGCCTTCGTTCTTCTTGTTATCGCAGCCTCAGTTATTTTTGTGAAATTGGACAGTCGGTACAATGGTTTAACCAAAGAACAGTATAATTTACAATTGACTGCTGCAGTAAGTATTTGCAATTATTATATAATTATTAGCCGTTCCAAATTGAATAATTATAATCTAAAAGTTTTAAGAAATAATATAGAAAATCGAGTAGAAGATCAACAAATCTAGCATGAAGCAATCAGTAACTTTTAGTTCCAATTAAAGGATTACAATTACATGAATAACTAGATTCATGTAGTTATCAAACTTATGACTCATTATAATGAGTAATGGTATACCAGTGTTACATTTGCATTGATTATGATCGAATGTATTATTATCAGCTGTTATGTTGCTTCTATACTCTTGACGTAATAACGAAAAAAAAAAGAAAAACACTAGTAAAAACTAAAAAACCCCAAATCATCAACTTTATAATATTTGTTTATTATTTGCAGATCTGTGCAATGGTCAATGGAGTTTGTTATCTATTAAGTGTAATTATCGCTTACCGTTCATACAGAGGACTGTAAATATCTCCAAAATCTTTTTGGAAAAAAGAAGGTACATTCATGAAGTTCATACATTAATCACAGTTCAGATAATGAAAGTAAATTGCTACTAGTGAATCATTGAAATATTAAATGGAAAATTTTTGAATTTAAATTGTCATATTTATTAAAAATCAACTCTATTTGAAATTTATACTCTGCTCTGAGCTTTAATTAACATTTGCATAAAATAATATTATATATATTTGTTTTTCCAAGAAAAAATTGATTTCTCAAAATTCTTTTAAAGAATTGCATAAGTAATTCAGAAAAAATATGATTTTCTATTACCTCAATGTACTGCCATCGTACGACATAACGTCTACCTTTTATGTAACAATAGTGTGTCAAAATATTTTAAAAAATATTGCACTCACTAGTCAGTCGAATTGAATTTTGAAAAAGTCAATGTACTTAAATTCAAGAAATTTATACACTATTTTATTGTGACCATCGTATACGTGCCTATTACAATATGAATTTTATTTTTTATGAATCTTTGAGAATTCAAAGCAAGTTCACTTTACTGACTGTTATATTTGTACCTTATATACAACTTCGTAAAAAATGTTAGATGATATATAAATATAGTAGTAGTTTGTAGCTTTTTGAAAAAATTTACTTGATGAAATATTATATATAAAAAAATGAGTACAATCAATTTACGCTTATGATCCAAGGATCAATATTTGTGGCTTCGATAAACGCTTTAATTGTCTGGCATTAAAATCTATTTGGAATTATATTTAATACATAGACTTTCTTGATGCAGTGAGAAATAAGTAAAAAGTAATTTCTTGGGAAATTACAAGCAAAAAACTCAAAATATTATGCAGAGTTTTCTGATAAATTTACTTATGTCAGAATAAACACCGTTGGTGTTTTTTTTTTAATATGAAATTTACAAATAATTTCTTTTCTAATTAACAAGCAAATAAAATTACTTTCTTCTCATTGTAGACAAGCTAGTGGTAGTTGCCTAGATTTAAATATAAAGATTGTCGTCTTTAATATTCGAAAACATATATGTATTATTACATATGGATAATTATAATTGTATCATTCATAAGAAAAAAAAAAGATCGATTTTGAAAGGATGTATCATAATTTCCAATCATTATTGAACTTGATTTCGCAATCGAGAGTAAAATATAAAATATTTTCATCGTCTCATTGTATAATTTGTTATACAATTTTAATTTTTATTATACAGATTGTACTTCTCGTCACCCATGTTCAATTCACAAACTACTTATACATAATAATTTTATATCAATCATGTGTTTTTTATACATCAAAAGAAGTTTTGCATTTATAATTAAAAAAAACATTTTCGAACTTCACTCATACTCTATTATTTATTTTAAGATTATTCTTGTATTTATATATTCAGTAAATAAATAGTTGTGTACAAAATATGACTATTGCTTTATTTTTCTACTGGATAAAAAATTTAGTAAGTTTATATCATATTGTATAAATCTTTTAGGGCCGATTCCACCAACTGTGATTAAATTTTAATCCTTGATTAAAATCTTGATTTTATCCTTGATATAATCAAGGATTAAAATTTAATTACAGTTGGTGAAATCGGCCCTTAATAAATGTATTTCCTTCAATTCAATATAAAGTCGGTAAAGTAGATATCTTTTTTCAGTAAATGCTACTGAAAAAAAAATTTTCGGGTTTAATTATTTATCGCTATTCAATTAAAATTTTTAAACATTCAAAAATTAAAAATTAAAAACTTAAAAAAAATATATTTTTAACGCAGACTACATCCATGTAGTCTGTTTTGCTTACCACAGGCGTTTAAGTTGTATGGCAAAGTGAAATTGCAGAAGAATAATAATTAAACAAGAAAATTATTAATTAACAGCTTCAAACTGAAAAAAAGGACTCAAAATTAATTAAATTTACATTTTAACTAATTTTAACGAATTTCAAGAAATTTAAATAGATTTCAAAAAATCTCAAGTGATTTTAATGAATTCCAAATGACTGAAATATTTTAATCGATTTCAACAAAAGAATGATTCTAAACGATTTAAAGATATTTTGAGTTCTTTTAAGAAATTTAAAGAGACTCAAAAAGACTTTAAAGGAATTTAAAGAATATGAACAGATTTTAAGGAATTTTATTTTATTTTGTGCAATAATAAATATAAATGATGCTTAGGCATTTCAAAGAATTTGAAGAGATAATAAGATATATTTTATATGCGACTTTAAAAAATTCCCAGAGATTTAATGTAATCTCTTAAAATTATTTAAATCTCTCGATTTCGTTTGAAATATATTGAAATCATTATTAGAATATCCTGAAATCCTTTAAAATAATTCTAAATATCTTGAAATATAAGAAAAATGAAAAAAAAATTTTTTAAGTTCGAAAACAGTTTTAAAATATCGCTTTATGAAGCGAATGAACATATAGTTCCTGTTTTAAAAAACATATGAAAATCACCTATAAATGAAGGTGATTACCGCATTAAATTATTGCTTGCAGTCATCATACAAGTCATTCTTTTCACGTATATATATAAAATCGTAAAAGAATCTATGTAAATATACCTGTTTAGATACAGGTAATCCTACAAATTCTTATCATGTTAGGAATATATTTACAGTGCTTTTGTAGGGAGAAAGGAAGTTACATGAGGGGAATCCGGGATAAAGGAAGAGCTTGAATTAAAGAATCGTCGTTGAGCCGCGGGTAGTCCGTGATCTTGAAGGTACAAGCATTTGCAACTCGTGGGAGTTTTTCACATAGTTAATGCGAACGAAGAATATACTAGAGAAAAAAAAAAGTAGCAAGATAATTAATGATTTCTCCAGGACAATTAACGTTTTCACTGCTCTTGACTCGTGTCTCATTTCCTATGCGGAAACCAGATCTCTTTGCATAACGGAACAAATTTGGTTAAGGAAACCCGCAAGTTGGAACAGTTAAAATTCCAAGATTCAAACAGAACACAATTAGGAAATGATATGCTAATTTCCTAGCTTGTTTCTAAAACCTGGAAATTACGAGCTGTTAGACTTCCAGTAAAGATATCATCAAAATTTCATTAAAACATGCTATAAAAAAAATGAGCGAGTGACATCTGAAGATATCTCTTTCTGAAAAATGAATTTTCAATAAATTTTTACTGATCTGAATTTAGAGAGATATTATTCCTTCGTATGGTAATACAAATATCCGTGGAAGGTTAGAGAACAGGCGAATGAATCAAGGATCGTGTCACATGCGAGGTGTCGCGAACTTTCGCAATTTATATTCACATAATATGAAAAACCTGGCGAATGAGTTATAACATTACTCGATTAGTTGCTTATGTTATATAAAAACTCGTATCTCCAGTTCACCTTATTTCTTTGTCTATGAATTAAAAAATTTATTGTTTATGAATATTACGACAGGAATTAAAATTATGAATTATGAGTTATGTTAATAAGATTAAGTTTATTGCTCGTTTATAATATGTTTCAATATAAAAGTAAAATAAATTGAATTTTATTCAAAAATAAAAACTAACAAGTATAATTGATTATAGAATCCGATGTGAAAACCTATAATATATGACATCAGATGTTTTATACATGATTCAATTCACATTCTCCCCATCATTCAAATTGATGGCATTAAGTCACAATAAAAGATTCAAAGCATGCATGAAGTCACTGAAAATATCACAAATGACCAATTTCGAAGTATGTTAAGGTTACAGGGGAATGTCTCTAAAAAGTTACACAGCTAGTATTACCAAACAGTTCGCAGCTTTCTTACTCATAAGGGTAGACCTTTTCAAACATGTAATTTTCTCTGTAATGTTACAGCCAATGCAAATATTCCAGAAATTGTTCCACTGCTTGAATACCTTTTGTTTCGTTTAAGTATTTTCAGTAAACATGATAGTATTCATATCTTTATAATAGGAAGATCTTGAATTAACAATTCTTTTATTATTGTATTTTACAACTTAATTATTTTTGCTTAAAGAAGGCTGGATGGAGAGTTATTTTTAATAAATTCACTTACGTAAGGCTATTTTAGACATTTTTAGAAAGCGTATCACGGTGCTTGCTTCTTTGCACAATTACATGTTTCTTTTATCACTTAAGCTATGTGATTTAATATCTCTTTTTTATTTAATTCATGAGTACTCTCCAAATATGAATTGATGAAATTCTACGTAGAAAATCATTCACGATGTTCAGTATTTTTTGGGCAGAAAATACAACAGTTAACACAAGTTGCGGTTCATGAAAAACATTGACTGATGTTAACATTTAAAGCTTTGCCTCTTCTTGCATTAACCTTTTAGGGGCCAGTTCATCTTCTTACTTACTTCATTTTGCCCTCGAGCTAAGTAAGATAAGCTATATGTTGATCGACGCGACTGTAGGAGTGATTTTTATTCGCCTTCCGCTCGACTGCGACTATTCTGCATCGAGTTCCAGCTCGAAACGAAGAACGAGTTTCTTGACATTCCTTCATTGCAGTATAAGACATATCGTCATGTAAAGAGTCCCACAATAAAATCGAAGGCTGAAAATGGTTACACCTTAAAATCAGTCTATGAAAAAAGCGCACAAGTGTAAATAAGTGCCTAAACTTTATATGTGTAGATCTGATCAGTCCCAGACTAGATTAGAATTCACATGGCCTAGTCTCTCTGTCATTAAATGACGCATATTTATATAAAGCCATTAAGACAATTTAGAATTTCACATAACTCGAAAGTAATGTTACATCAACCGTTCATGCAAGACAATGTATAACGGTAGTTGATTCAGCAAACAAAGTCAGATGTAAGTAAAGTTGGCTGTAAAAGCCAAAGAACCGAAGAAACGAAGAAGTTCTTCGTCGTAAAATTGCTTTATGTACTTCCGCAGTTCACAATAATTTCGGGACTAAAGCTATTAAGCTATAAAAATCTCCCACTAACACGTAGTCTTAAACCTTAAACGAGTATAGTTATGTTTATTTCTCGATTTTCCTAGCTTTTTTTGTAATCAATGTACATAATTTCAGCTGATATTTTACGAAAGTAGGCTCATGATTCATCGCTATCTGAACACCCGTTATATAAAATTGACTCTTGTATGCGTTCTTTCGAACGGGGCACAAACCAAGGAACGAACACTTTCACGTGGAGGCCGAGTTAGTAAATATCATGGCCATATTTTCTATTCGAGCTCATATAGCTCGTCCTTATCCTATCCATTCGCTCCGTCTTCGAGTGCATTGTTGTTCACTGTTGTTAATATATTTCTTTCTCCTTAATCATTCAATATGCAACTCTCGCGTTCATCGTCCCGTTCATGCTTTAGTTCTAACATATGTCTGACACTCATATCCGTCAATTTCCTATTTCCGGGTCAATAAAACACACATAAGGAAACATCTTTGAAACCTGTTGATATATTTTAGGGTAACGCCCTATACTAGATATCCTTCGGATTGAAATTCATTCTGAAACAATTCGAAATTTTCCATATTCCGAAAAATTCTGATAAATTCAGAATCATTCGGTTCATATATTAAAAAAAAGCAATAATCAGAAAAAGATGTACATTAAAAGTAGTTTAAAATGCAATTCGTTATTTGATGCAGAATATCATTTTATTTTGCATATTTTATAGCTTCGAACATAAAAGCCATTAACTTTTTTTTAGTGGTGATGAAGTTTTGCTCATCTCAGTGTAAATGAGTGTGTTCTCTGATCCATTCACTGTAATCGGTACGTTGCAAATTAATGAAAACGTCAGGATTTCTGCAACCTCGATTTTCTCCTTTATAAATGTGTATTCCAGCCAGTTTATTGTTAATAACTAAAGGAGCACCATTATCGTCACGGGCACAGTATTGTTCTGGATCAGAAGTGCAAATATATTTGTCCGTAATAGTAAAGTTACCTCGGTAGGCAGATACACACTCTGAATGGTTCATTATTTGTACAGATATAGTGCGTAGTCTCTGTCGCAGATCTGGTCCAGGTCTGAAATTGGAAAAAGAATATAAGAATATATAAATTGGATCGAAGAACCCATCATAAATTAAGAGTTATGTTCCATAATGTTGGTAACTTACTTTGGTGGATACAAATATCCCCAACCAGAAACAGTAACACGTGTACCCACAGATAAAGGTCCCGCATTCAATTGAATATTTCTCGTTTTTTCAGAATACCCGAAAGCAGGATCAACAGTGATCAAGGCAATACCATCAAAATCTTGATGTGGAATATTTCCATAATGTGTTAGTTTTGATGTTATACCGTGAACATTAAAAAGCTTTTCAGCTGGTCCACCGGAGTTAACTTTATAGCTCGATATATGCTTGTTAACACAGTGAGCAGCAGTAATAACAGTATGACGCGAGAGAATCGCACCTGCGCAAATGCCATGACTCCCTTCTTTAATTTTTACAATGTAATTAACTGATTCTATCAGCGGTGCAATTCGTCCATTCGGCAAGTGATTAATCACACGTCTTTTCCGTACAAGTAAACCGAATGAATCCCCTGCAAGTAGTTTTTCATAAATTAATCTTTCGTTTTCTAATAGTTAATACATACTATCATTTTTATTCCAATCATAAATCTATGTATACATATATTTTAACTTACTGGTTTCCTCGTCTGATAATGTCGCTGCAATTCCTTGATACAAAATGCCGCAAATAATCAACAGATGAAAATATATGTTTTCTGACATTTTAAACGCTGAATACCACCGTTGAGATGTTGATCTTCTGCATGCTAGCTTTTTTTAATTAATACTTTGTGGACGGTACCAAAAGGAAAGTTTCTGAATATGTGTCGTCTTTTATAATCTAACTTTATTTGCTCTAATTCTAGTGTTACGACAGCGATCATTATATGTCGCAAAAACACAATATAAACAGTTAACAGTTTAACAGTTTACTAATCTAGTGTGTTTAATATATGTTTGTATAATATAAACAGTTTAAAGTCACAAGTTTCGCAATATGAAAGCGGTAGATTCCACAAAATGCAGTTCTCGTTATTTGATACAGAATATCATAGCTTCGAACATACTATATACACGTCATTATCTTCTTTTTTTCTTAGCGCGGATCAAATTTTACTCATCTTAGTGTAAGATAGTGTGTTCTCTGATCCATTCGCTGTAATCGGTACGTTGCAAATTAATGAAAACATCAGGATTTTTTACACCTTGATCTTCTCCTTTATAAATGTGTATTCCAGCCAGTTTATTTTGAAAAACTAAAGGAGCACCTTCATCGTTACGGGCACAGTACTGATCTGGATCAAAAGTGCAAATATATTTCTCCGTTATATCAAAGCGACCTTGGTATTCAATTTGACACTCTGTGTGGTTCATTATTGGTACCAACATAGTGCGCAGTCTCTGTCGCGTTTCCGTTCCAGGTCTGAAACCGGAAAAGGAAAAAATATTACCATCATAAATTAAGATTTATGTTCCATGTACTTAATATATAGGTAGGATTGGTAACTTACTTTAATCGAGACAAATATCCCCAACCAGAAACAATAACATGTGTACCCACAGGTAAAGGTCCTACATGCAATTGAATATGAAATGTTTTTTCACTATATTGGAAAGCAGGATCAACAGTGATCAAGGCAATACCGTCATGATCTTCATGTGGAAGATTTCCGTAATGTGTTACTTTTGATCTTACACTGTGAATTTTAAAAAGCGCATCAGATGATGCACCGGAGAGAACATGGTATTTCGATAAGTGGTTTTGAACACAGGAAACAGCAGTGAGAACAGTATGACGTGACATTATCGCACCTGCGCAAATACCACGACCATCTTCTTTAATTTTTACAATGTAATTCATTGATTGTATCCGCGGTGCGCATCTTCCATTCGGCAAGTGATTAATCACACGTTTATTGCGTACAAGAAAATCGGATGAATCCCCTGCAAGTAGTTTTTCATAAATTAATTTTTCAATATTTCTAATATAGTTAATACCACCAGTTTCATGCCAATAAAATCTATGCATATATGTATATATTTTATAAACATATGTATATATTTTTACTTACTGGATTCCTCGTCTGATAATGTCGCTGCAATTCCTTGATACAAAAAACCGCAAAGAATCAACAGATGCAAATATATTTTCGTTGACATTTTAAATGCTAAATATCACAGTTTTGAGATGAAGATCATAGGCTTTTTTCAACTGCTGCTTTGAAGACGACACCAGACGGAAAATTACTGATTGTCGTCTTTTATAATCTAACTTTATTTACTCGGCTTTTTGTGAAAGAGATAATATTTAATGTCTAAAAAAATAGGCAATATAACCAATGGTATTTAAACTAATCAATCAAATGTGATTAATATTTGTTTGTATAATATAAACAGTTTAATGTCACAAGTTTCGCAATATAAAAAAGATGTTATTTCTATATACATTGAATAAGTATGTCTGTTTTTAAAAGTTCGCCACTAATCCTTTAGTTCTAATATATTATGTCTGGCACTCATATTCGTTAATTTAATATTTCCTGGCCAATAAAAACCACATAAGTAAACATCTTTGAGACATCAGGTAACGTTTTAACAACCTTTACCGGTTTCAGTCTCATACAATCAAGAAAGCTTTATTCTTACAATTGATTCTGTGCATTACTGGAATGTATAAAGGAACCTTCATAGGTTCTCTCTATAGTTTTCTGTAGGTAAACTTTTAAAGGTACCTTTACAGTACGGGAATTTACTGAAGAAACCAGATTCCTTTTTAGGTTCCTTCAGAGATTCCGTACAAATTTTTGTACAGGAAACTATCGAGGGATTCGCAGATTCCTTTAAAGTTCCTGTTACATGTACGGAAATCTGTAAAGGAACCGGTATGCGAATTTGTAGAGGAACCAGGAAAGGAACTTATACAGAAACCTAAATGGCAATCGGTAAAATAATCTGTAAAAGAATCTTTACAGTAACCTGTATGGGAATCTCTGTAAATAAATCTGTATAGGTTTCTTTACAGCTTCCTGTACAGGAATTTATTGAAAAAGAATCTGTATAGGTTCCTTCAGAAATTCCGTACAAATCCAGAAACCGGAACGGGAATCTGTAAAGGGACCAGCAAAGTGACCTCTAAAGGAACTTATACTGAAACCTGTACAGGAAGGTGAAAAAGAACCTGTACGAGAGTTTTCAGCCGGGAAGCAATTGTCGATGCTTGTCTTAGATCACAAGTGCATTCATGATCAGGCGAGTTACGTGAAAATGTATCGCATGTAATTTTCTAGCGCCACTCACGAGTTTCCAAGGTGTACACAGTATATTCCGTACTGTATACATACAGATCATTCTGCCAGACTGTCTTCGCAAAATTCGAAGGAGGTATAGGTGGCAGGCACCTTTCTCGCGTTTCTCGATAGAATGGTAAAAGAGAAGCTTGTGCCCAGTGACGTCACTGGTTCACTCACGAGTACCTCTACCTCTCACTTCGTCGGCGGCGCTCGACTCGAATGGTTCTCGCGGTCGGTCCCCTCTTCGTAGGGCGCGGGATTTTTTTTAAAATATTAAAACGAATTTTTCCTAAATCATTGATGCGAAGAATAAATAATTAAAATGGTGGACTAATGAAAAGTGTTCCAAAATGATTTTCCGAGTGTTACCAGGTGCGAACGAGCGGTAAAAAGTGCTTTGTAAGAACTGTGCCAAATTGTGTGGTAGGTCAATCGTCTGGACGATCGATCTCGTCCTCGATTTCCCGTTTCAGATAAAAACGACAAATTAAGTGTGACAATATTCTGGTGTGTGCCGTGCAATCTTAATTAGGATATTGGATGGATTAAGACTTCCTGAGAGGTAATTGTTTATTTGGTAATTTTACAATTTGTAAGAAAGAAGTGAAAGGGTGGAGATATTAGAAAGATGAATGCAAATGGAGTGCAGCGGAAGTTCATAACTGATGATTGCTCCTTATTTATGTTGTATCCAATCTTTTTGGATCATCATTTTACATTTTACATCCTACATCTTATTATTGTCTTGACATCTGGATGCTGAAATTTATTGCTTGAGATTAAACGTCTTTTAAGATGGATGTCATGACATCAATATCAGAGATCTTAGCTTCAAATTATAATTCGCTATTCGTTAGAATCGATGACAAAAGATATTTCGAAAACTTGAAAGGTCTTTGGCTTGGTTGTTTCCGTCCCACGCGAGGATTCTTTTAACGGATTTCGTTCGGCATGAAACGCTGTAAGTCGTCCGCCTACGAGGTGGAGAAAGGTCGTGATCGCTTCCCTGTGGTGCCCTGGTTAAAACCTTTGAGTGCTCCATACTCCAGCCATTCGTATATGGCGATACTTTTGTTACGACTCTCGAACACCTTTATTTAAAATAATGTTTTGCGCAATCGTTTCATAACTATTGCTTCATATATGTTATACATAGACAACGGCCATTCAATGCTGAATGGGTGATGATCGCCGCTGAGGAACATATGTACTGATTTACATGTATAAATATATAGTAAATAAAGAAAGGCCAGATAAAAATTTGTCATTTTGCAGAAACTGGCAATTAATGACTGCACATTGCGTAAGAACGGTTTCGCATCGCTTCGTAGATAGTTCGCCGACCCAGGCTAATTCTCTATTCTCTTGGTTCTCTTCACTTCTCTATTCGCGGTCTCATCCTTCGACTCTTTACGATTTCCATGGAAGCGATTCGTCTTCGTCAAAAGCGCTTTGCAGAGTCCTTTGCATAAGTATGGCGCAGAACAGATGGCCAGGTTTCTGCCGTACGGCCTATTATCCAAGTCATTAAGACTTTAAGCTGTAACGGGTTCGGTTAAAGTTAAAGCCTAATGTATCAGAATGATGAAATGGTTTATTGAAAAGACTGTAATAGTCATTTTTCAAATGATAAACACGTGCAGTAGAAAATTCCGGTTGCAGCTAGACAAGATCTGAAAAATCAAAAGTAAAAAATGCTGAAACCGATCTTCATTTCCCATGAACTGTTCTTATAGGACAAGCTTATTCTTCAAGCAGATCATGGAGCAGATATAATAAATTCATATGGATGTAGATCTCAGTGTCTTGAGAATAATGTGAAAAAAATTGTACGCGATGAAAGTGCCGATGGAATTCACTGCGGCTTTGTTTACTCTAGTTTATGCAGCTGTTTTAAATTCTTATGGATAATGTCAGCCATTCGTATTTAAATTCTTTAATGTTTGGATGGAAATCCACACAGGTGTTAGAAAAACGTTACTACAAAAGTCGTAGCAACCCTTTAGATGCAAATGTGATTTCGCTTTCGATGATATTCTCACTTGTGATGCCGTGAGAGAAAAAGAAATTTATCCCAGCTTTTAGCACTGCAGACTAGAAAGCGTTAAGTTATTAAAAAATTCAAAGCTTCTCTCGTTTAACTCAAATGTGAATTATTTCAAGGGAATTAATGCGTAGGTGACTTCAATGATCTCACAATGAATTTTCAACAATGCCATATAGAGTTTCATTTGAAAAAAAAGTTATTCCATTTGGCCACGTGTCGGCTCTCATGTTCTTCCCGTTATAGTGAAACATTCTATTCGGTAAACATTTCCATTACATTTGAAATGTTGCTCCGACAATAATTCAACCCGCACATACTTGCATGGGGTAATGAACTCACGAGGAGGGAAAGAATTCGTGATGAGAATATATTTCCACAAGCAAGAAAAAATAGCTTGTGAATCTTAGTGGAATATGTCTGTTCGCAAGTGTTGACTGTTCGATGAACGGTTTTTTGTATTGTGTTGTGAACTGGGCTGTATCTATAATTCGATTTGTGATACCAGGCGATACGGTGTGATGTCAATGATCCACAATCCATGATCCATGTTACACCGATCATCCGAATCAGACAGGAATAAGCATTGACCAATCGTAAATAACACGATACAATAATGCTTAGAACGAATCATCTTACGGTCATTTTACTGGCCGAAGGCTTATTTCAATTGGTTATTGGAACAGAACGGGATCTAAGTGTAAACTTAATCAGTCAAGCGAAAAACTAAAGATGAGCTGAGGACGATGATCGACTTACGTTTTGAGGGATGAAAATATAAGAAGTACACACCAATTATAATTATAATCAACAATTGGTAGTTTCTGATGTAAAAAAATCAAAGGATTGAGAACAAAGGATTCAATTATCCGAACAAAGTGAATTATGAAAATGACTAATATTAACTTATAACTGGTTAAGTAACTGCTCAGAAAAAGACAAAAGTAGGCTTAGACAGTTAACTCTTATGTGAAAAGGCTCGTTGAAGTATTGAATCGTTGCTACAGTTAGAAAAATTATACCCTTCTAATAAGCATCTGTTTCTCACAATGAGTACAATTTATTATTCATGCTCGAATACCTATAGAAATTAAATCGTGTATCATATCCATCACTTTATCTATAGTTGTATAGATTCATTGCACTAGGTGTATGTCCCATATAAACGAAGTTACTCAAGTGTAAAAGTTGGAAATTAAATCACATAAGGACATGAGGAAGTTTTATTATGCGCATCAAATTATTTTAAGACTATTCATTTGGTTCTTCTTTAATTTCATATTTTAAGTTTATTTCCTCTTCCTCTTATCTTAAAAAAGGTGTAACGAAATGTCTCGAAAATCCTTTATTATCATTTAAAATCCCTTGAAAATAAAATAATCGCGCATGTTGATTTATTAGTTACTCTAAAAATGTAAACTAGGTCATTCTAATTTACTGTAATAATTTTATAACTCAAGTTGTATAAACCAGAAGTCATAATCGAGATTCATGACGTAAAGATTAAGGATCCAGGATTATAATTACCGCTCATATATTTCCTTAATGTAAAATTACGTAATATAGAATAAATTATCATCCTTTTTTGCAAAAAAAGCAGACTGGAGTCAATTCTAGAAACAGATAATCTAAAAGCAAAAAATATGTATAATTTTGGGTCTTGACCATGTCGTCCATTATATTTTTTTCTTAGAACTCTGAGAAGAATTTTGGCGAGGTAGCTAATCAGCAGCCATCAAGATTTAAAGAGTGACCAGGAGATCGTGGGATCTGAACTCAGAGTGACACGGAACCGGTAAAGGGCTTATGAGCGTTTTAAAGAAAAACTTCAAAAATGAGATTAAGGAATGGGTAGATCTAATTATATTGAACAAGTAGATCAGGCTTTCCCAGTATTTTATAATTATTATAATTATTTTAATTTTGGCTAATCAAAATAACATCTTTTCATAAATTGTGTCTCTTTGTATCCGACTCTCAATTTTAAAAAAAATTGTGTGGCGGTGGTGCGTTCTGTGGTTTTTTGACATACATATTTATAATAATAATAACCGCAGAAGATGCATTCGAGTTCGACGAGCAAATGCAGCTTTTATTCGCGAAAAGTTAGGGCGGTGCACCATCCGGTGGAACTCGTTCTGAAACTTTTAAGACTCATTCACCGCAGCGACCATTTCTTGGTATTCTTTCCTTTATATACGTCTACATCGTATCTTATTTTTCTTTTTTTTTAAGTTCCATCTAACATTGAGAAGAAAAACAACACTTACGCCACTTTGCGGTTGTGTCCTTATATCCATTGAATGCAGTTTTGATAATAAAAGAATCGATTTAAAAAGAATTTTAAGATATTTTACCGGATTTTTATTACTGAAAGTATTAAATTTAAGGACAAATATATGTATACATATTCATATGTGTATTTAAATATATATTCATGTATAAAATTTAGAAATTGAGTAGTTCGCTTAAAACTTCCTGTATTTAAAGTTCAGTGATGTAATATAACAAGTCTCTTACGTCTAGCGTGAAAAGTTATTAATTTCCCATAAACTTTAGATGAAAAAGGCTCTCAGTTAATTTTAAGGATAATGTCTTAAATTTTTGCATCCTTGGATTTTTTTCCTTACCGCCTGAATAGACGCAGATGAAATATTACAATTTAATTGCTCCAGCGATTATCTCTTTACAACACGAATAGAAAATTTGTTGTCTTTCTATCTTAGTTTTTGTCACAAAAAACAAGGCGCGGAATAAGCGATTTATAAAATTATATATCAATGAACGCGTAATATAAAACGACTCCTAGAAAGAAGTCGACGTGAAACATAATTAAATACATTCGGAATACATTCCGAATGTATTTAATCACTGTGGCTTTACGATAATGAGGGATGAACTTTACTTTTTGCGGACGTAAAAGACGTACTTTAAACATTATGAAACAACTTGTGGCTAAGAGTTTAATTGCAAAGCTGAAAGGCTATTTCATTATGTAGACTGACTGTCTAAAAGGAAATATGCGAAAGGAACAATTATATTATTTTATATTTCAGTATTCAGTAATATGAATTTGAGGTAATTACAAAATGACATGCACAGCATTTTGATGTGGGTACTCTTTCTTTTTCGTGCACTTTAAATTTCAACTTTAATTAAGTTAATTTTCGAGAGATATTTTGAAGATGGAGTTTCTGTTTATCGAGATCATCCGGGTTGTCCTTTAATTCTCATGGAACTACTTTCGCCGAAAGGTTGACTGACACACGAGAATAACAGCGCCGAGGCCGAGCGCCTGACTTTTAAACTTCAGAGTATGAGAATCTAACGAGACAATTGTGAAAGCCAATTGTCTAGTACAATACGGAAAATGAATTCATGATTTGATTTTAATCTTTTCTTTCTCTTTTTTTAATCTCTCTCCTCGAATATTTTAATGAATTTCGCTTTTCAAAGTTAAAAGTGTCAAAAATGTAATTTATTTCTTGTTAATACATTTTCATCGTATATTTATCTTTTACCAGCACTTTTTTCTTTTGACACGACCTTTCACGTTTAACCCAAAAAACCATAAACCATCGCAATTCTAAAATGTGCCATATTTCGCTTTAACAATTAACATAATAGACATAGAATTAAAAAAACGTGGGTCAGCAATTACAAGGCATTATTTAAAATCATCGTTTCCGTTTCCAACAAACCTTTCTCAACTTTCTCTTTCATACATTTTTCAGCTCCTTTGGCCTTCTTTTCCTTACACTTTGTCCACTTTTTACCTTCTCATTTTTCTTGTCTTTTTAGGACATATGTTAATTCAATATCGATTTCCTTCAGAATTTGACTGAATGACAATATATTAATATCAGTCAATGGTTGACAAAAAAGTTTCGAGGAACCATTCACTGAAGAAATCAATGATTTTCCATACTTATAATCGATTCCATCAAAAGAAACATGTGGAAAATCAGTAGAATCAATATAAAAAATCAATAAAATCAAAATCAGTATCAGCAATCACTAGAATCCCGTAGAATCAATTTTAAATTGACCGTTCCCTTTGTCAACTCAAGGAACGTTGACTGAACATTGACAACCGTAATAATAATCAGTAGTCAAGTTTTTATGGTTCCATGACAGCAAGAACTTGTTGAAGCATATCATAGATATCACGGTCAGCGACTTTGTTCCAAGACAAGCTTCAGTGGCCATAACAACCCTTAACTGACGATACCATCTGGTTTTCTAATCACTGTTTGAGATACGCACAGGGTTACCTACAACGCCTCGTGTTTCAAGTGATACATGAACATTGTGCAATGTGCAATGTGCATCCATGTTTTATATTGCGTTCCTTGTTTCTAAGCCTCTGGACCTCGACTCGACTCTCGGCAGTTACACGGAGAAGCAAAACAGGAAGTAGGCTCGGAGGATTCCGCGAAATGAGCAAAACAATTGAAGATGAGAAGCAGCAGCCAAGACGCAGTGTAGCTAAAGCTAGGTTCTAGGATAAGGATAAAGATAAGGATAAGAAAGAGAGATGCTACCAAGGCTTGAGAACTATCGCATCTGAGAAAATACAGGGTGGTCCGAATGTCTCAAGTGCTTAGTTCCTCAGTTTCTCCGAACTTGAAGCAAAAATCAAGGAAAAACCTCCGGTCCAATGGAGCGGAGATATTTTCACGCTATTCTTCAGTTTATTTAAAACGCGTGAAGACTGTTTTTAGAGGTTTCAAGTAGCGTGGAACATCTCAGTGAATATTCTCTAGATTGTTTAAAAACAGCTTTCAATTAGAAACCGAGTCATTTTAATCGGATTCAGAGTTATTATGTATAATCTGGATAATTATCAAAAGATGATATAGTACTTTATTGATGACATGCAATAACTATATCCTAATTCTGAACTCTCCCTCTTGATCAGTGTTGAAACAAGGTATTAGATCAGAATGAGCCAACGATTGGAAAAACTCTCTGGTCATTTTGCAAGATACATAGAAAACAAGAACACAGGTTTCCCTTTTCACAGAAAGAACAATTGCACAGAAAACAGAACGCGGCTATCTGGTTTTGACACCTGTAGATCACATAGCGTTACAGTTGGCTGAACGCCGCTAATGTTACTTGTGGAATCTCAAGAAGCATTGCTTGCAGACGCCTTGAACTTGCGTTCCCTTTTCATGTATCTAACCTCGAGAATTGTTGCATTTCCGTGTCACACAGTCTCGAAAGAAATCGCACCAGACATCCGTTTAGAAAAAATGCTTGCAGATCTTTTCTCCCATATCGAATATCAACCTGGAATCACGATTCGTTGCGTTCATTTCTCACCACACTTGATAATTTATAGACTGCGATTTTAATCTATACAGTTGTGCAACGATTGATAGCTTTTATGATATTGTTTAGAGATAGTAGTGACCTTTCACTTATTCTTAGTAATTTAGATATATTTAGAAAACCATTTACTTTTAATAGTTTCGATTAATTGGCGTTTAATCCGGTGTTGTTTTATTTGACATGCAGTTATTAACTTTACCTTTCATTAAGAATTTCATTCCATTAAGCAATTAAAAAGGATAATGTAATATCTGCCTTCGTATTAAATAATTTTTACACTACCTGATTACTTAGAATTTATATATTTAACTAGTCTATTTTATTCTCTTCACAATTCTTTATATTTATGATAATATCATCATAACTGATATATTATATATCAGTTCCTTTATACCCAAGTTCATTGATATGTCTCACGTCGTCACATTAAATGTAATTCCGACACTCATTGACTAATTTCTTGCCAGAATGAACTTGTTGAAACGCGTTTTGAGTGGGGCAAAACTCTTGTGATTCAGCTCAGTCTACAGCACGACCGTTAACCGACCAGAAGACTCTACATGACGATTCTCATCTGCGAAGCTGAAACCGGTCTCAAAATGATGAGAATGTAAAAATGTGTCTTTGAGAACCCCGGAATTGTATTACGCCATTCGCTAAAGTGTGTCAATAGAAGAGCAAACAGTCGCAACTAAATGCCGGGCAATCACCAGCAGCCCACATACAAAATCGGTCCCGTAAGATTCGCAGATTTATGCTAAAACGCTAATATGGATGCATAATGAGGCCGTCCGTAAAAACGGTAACAGTAAATATTCCATCATGACTAACATAATGATTCAGAAATATATTTAGCATCCGGCATAAACAAAGTTCATGAGCGGAAAAGGAACTTGAACTTGAATCCAATCAGTTGTCACAGAATTATTCTAAGATTATTAATAAGTTTCTAAGATGGAAGATGTTTCCAAGATAGTTTTACCAAGATCGTTTTCCAAGATCGTTTACCAAGATCGGAAAATCAAGAGGGCGAAATTGTTGCTTTGTCGGTGCGAATAACACATAACGTTCTGTAATATTGGATCGATGAGCTGAAAATCAGAAATTGTCATGTCAGTCATGCACTGATGCGATGTACCGACGGCGTGACTTGTTCGAACACAGTCGGACAACTGACCTTAACAGGACGCATGCCTATTATTACGCAGCTAAACGACGTGTATTATCCCAACTATCGCTCGAGGCTGGTGCATCGAAACACAAAAGGTTACTGGGTTTCCAATTGCGCAACCAGTCGTCATTCCTTCGTCCCGGAACAACGTCTCGTCTCGCATTATTACCACTACTTAGTGTACACACATGACATAATGGCATAAACGCGAATAGAGAATAGAATAGAGAGAGAATAGAGAGTATTATACATTTCATGAAATGTATCATACATTTATATACACAAGAACAAAAGCGCGCTCCGCGCGCGCATTTATGTTCTTTTTCAATATTTATTATATTTTATTTCTCCAATCTCTTAAAACCTATGTTAAACTTTGTGAAAATCTCTAAAAATTCTAAGAAACCTTTGAAAACCCGTGAAATCGCTTAAAATTCATGAAAATCTCTAAAAATTCCTAGAAACCTTTTGAAATTCCATGACAAACTTTAAAATCTCTTTATATATTTTATATCCCTTAAAAATATTACATAGAAATCTTATTAAATTCCATGAAATCCTTTAAAATTCTCATAAAATCACTAAAATATCAGAAAAATCTCTCGAAATCACTTGAAATTATTAGAAATCTGATAAAATTCCTTAAAACCTCATAAAACTCTTACAA